>DWDU01000324.1:0-20148 GCA_018245575.1 Jemadia suekentonmiller | reverse complement strand
TTTTATGATGGATTAACGGATCGCTGAAGGGGCTCTAGCACTCCACGACACGATTTTTGTTAATCTCTCCTTCGACTTTCACTTACAGTCGTGATGACTAAACGTCCTTTCTGGCCCACTGTGTTCTGTTTCTTTTTTATTTGTTTCTAGCTAGATTTTCTCTGAGCTGGAGTTACTGAGGGGCGACTGATAAATACATAGCACAAAGATGTTGGTAATGATGATGACGCTGGTAACAACGACGTTAACGACGTCGATATAAATAAATGTTAAATAAATTAATGATTATTTATTTTTGTGCAACACTTTAAAACTAAGGGGTAGAAGGGCTTACTTAATCCCTAATGGCATTCGTATTGACTATGTTAAAAGAATTATACATATTTGTTTGAGTAAACTATTTGTCTTGAAGTTTTTAGATAATACACATACATATATTTTGTCAAATTAATTAAAATGCGGATTGAATGTTACATATATTCTTCTTAGTGATATTAACGTTTCCTTTGCTCTTAATAAACGATATGATTCTGTCTATGTAGTGAGAGTGAAGCCAGTCCGACTGTTTATAACTTATAGCGCAGTTTTATGTACCTTACTACGTGCGTCACGTGCGTCACATGTAACAGAATCAAATCTCTTTCCAAGTTGAGAAGGCCTGGAGCCCTTAATAAACTATTCTAATGCGTGGATGACAGAGCTATGAAAAAATATCATAGTAAAGGCCATCAAGAACTCAGTGAAGAAATACAAAATAAGCACTAAATTGTGACATACATTTATTTAAATCTTTCTCTCTCTCTTTTCAAATTTAAGTAATTGTTACATCTACATAACTGTGCGGCTAATGAAAAATTTCTAATATTTGTGTGCCTAGGGTGTTACTTTTGATAGAATAACGCACCACATTATCCATTCCGATTTTGTCGCAAAAATTTTCTAGTGGTTTTCTATTCAAAGTTATCTTCAGCATTCAGTGTGTGATTGAACGATAAAACTTAACGTATTTTTCTTTTATTACAGGTAGCGATTGAGACGTCCAACATGACGAGGCGAAAAAGTGTTTGTTTTAAGTGGACTCTAGTTTTAGTGTTAGCTATATTTAGTCCGTACGTAAATTCGCGACCTCAAGAAACGTCGCAACCGTCAGTGTCCAGTTCGTCAAAGAATAGTTTGGAAATTAGCCAACCGACGGAAAATCCCATAAGGTATAGATATAGGTATTATAACGTTAGCTCCAATACCCATAAACCACCCGTAGATGTAAGTTTTGTATATAAACCGGATTTCAATAGTAAAAATTTTACTAATAATAATAGTAATAAAGTGGCAAAAAATCTATCAGTATCATTATCAGAATTTAACAATGTGAAAACCAATTACTCAAGTCTTATAACGCATAGATTGAGTCGTGTGATAAGACATAGATATAAAAATAAAGTGCAGAACGATCAAAATAATAAAAATAATCATCGCAATAAGAATTCTACTCATAGGCCCTTTAAGGATTCAAAAGAGATGTTAAATACGACGTCCAAGAAAAGGCCTTATAGTAATGTTAATAACGCTTTAGTTCACAAAGATGCGGTAGAATTAGTTAAAGAAAGAAATAAACCACTTATTAAAAAAGTAGTAACTAAATGGACAGATAATGCAAAGTTTGAAGATTTAGATTTTACTTACGAAAATACAAAGTCCGAAGAAAATGGTCAAAGCATTGTAAGCCTTGCTAATCCTCTCAGTCCTGGCAAATACAGCATAGATAATAATAGACCAGAATCCGAAAGTCTAAGTGACAAGCGATTTCCTGACAAACTTTATAGACCTAGACCCCAATATCCAGAACAAACTCAGATTTATTCAAATAACGTTCAAATACTAGATAATTATCAATTTTCATCAACTAGACCACCCTACATTTTTAATACTCCTACTCCGACGCCTATAATTACAAATGTAGGTTATCCACAGCCATGGCCACAATACCAACAGCAGCCAAACTATCAGACCATACATACACGACCAACCACTTCAAAACCTATAAAAATCACTAAACCTGTCAAAAATACTTACAATCACCATAACACGTATCAAAATAATTATCCTTCGTACCCAAACTTTGAAGTGACGACATTTCAACCAACGACCGCGTATACAGACCGAATAGTTATAAGACCGGAAGAGTACAGCGCATCTCCCGATGACTGCCCGACTATATTTCTTACATTGAACAACACATTCCAGGCTCAGGGTAAGGAAGTCTGTCCAGATTTAAATATCGCTGTTAACACGAATGTTATAAATAAAAACGTAGTGGTTGAGTCCGACGAAGATGGCGATAACACACTTACTGACGTATTTGATATTCCTTTAGCTGATGATTCAGAAAGTGAGGAGACACCTCAAGATTACTTTGATTCAGTGGAAAATCAAGAGGAAACTGAAAGTGCTTCCATCGAAGCTACAGGTTTGACAAACTATAACGCAGCTAATGTAGTCGAATCTTCTGAATCAGGTGGTTTTGGATCTCCGAGCGCATCGCTATCCGCTTCAAACCGACCTGGTAGACCAAGTGACGACGACGATTCATTTGGCTTATCATCCATTCTATCATTTTTCAAACCAGCTTTAAATGCTTTTGGTTGGCTAGCAACTATTAATCCTCTTAGTTTCGGATTGCTTTCAATGCTCCTTGCTCCATTAGTTTTGCTAGTTGCTGGAACTTCAGGTATAGCTGCGTTAGTTGCTCCGTGGGCATTATCTTACGGTCGCAAAGCGCCAAAGATAGTTCATATTTATAGGCCCCACTGGCAATGGGACGATGAATACAAAGCTTGGCAACTAAATTCGTTTCCTGACAGGGAATGGAATCCATCATCTACTAGCAGCCCTATACTTTACGCTAACACGAAGAGAAGTTCAATTAGGTCAACTTGGTTCTTCAAAATCAAGGAGTTAATGCAAGCAGCAACTGACATGTTTAACGTTATAGGAAATAGTATTTATATGCAAGGCAAACGTAACATTAAACGCAAAAAAAGAGAAACGTGGACGATTCGTGTTAAGTAGTTTGGTATTCGTTGGTTTTTGGTAAATGAAAACACGATTGTTTCGATATTTTTTTGTCATGCTCATGTCTTTCTGCACTTCTGGTTCATTTCGCACTGGTAGTTTTACTAATCTGAGTGTGTAATTTGGAAGGTGACTTTAATTGCAACAAAATTGCGCTCAATTACGTCAAATCTAATTCAGAAAAGTTTTTCACGGGTTTTTATTTGTATTAAATAGAAAAGGGATTCATACTTTGTTCAGATTGTTCTTTTTTGGAATAATTGTCATAGAATAGTTTAATAGGTTCAAACAAACAACAACCGATTATTATCGGGACAGGATTAATTTGGGGATTTCATAACTATGATAAATTTTTGCGTATTTAATTAAGTACATGCATGTGCTGATTGTAATTCATTTTTTTCTTCACAACAAAATTACACGATTCAATCTTTTAATAATAATTTAAGAGTGATAAAAATAATTTTAATTTTGTTTTAGAGACCAAAGTTTTAAGTAACAACTATTTAATAATTATCATATTGTATTTTTTGCTTAGTAATATCTATTAAGAGTATTTATTATGAATGGATATACGTACCTATTTGATTATTTTCAGATGACAATATAATTTATATGTCGAATATAAATAAATGAATTATTTTAAAATGACTGAACTGATTCGTATGCATTTAAATAAAACTGAAATCATTAACGGTTATCATGTTTTCTTCAACATGTAATAAAATTATTTCAAAAAAATATATTTGTAACTGCCTAAATTTTTGTTTATAATATTTTTTCTAATGCCAGTTTTTTTTAAATGTATTTTAAACATCCAGTGTTAAACCATGAATATTTTCGAAATTTATGATATTTATGAACATTAGATATCACTAATAAACAAAAAAAAATGACAGGTAAACTTAAGTTTAATTTGACATCCATCTTTAACAATAAAATACGTAATTAGAAGTTTATGTTTAGTTTTGACAGTTTTTCTGGTCGTGTTGGTTGCATGTGTGACTGCCGATCCAGAGGTTTAATTCCCGGGTCGAGTACTATTTTTTTTTCTAAAATAGATTTTCTAGTAGTGTATCGGAGTTTGGATATCCGCCCGATATATGGCAATAGGCTCATCACCTATTCTATAGTGGGACGTAAACGTAACTGGTGAAACGTGTCAGTGTTCTACACTCTTCTTCCTAGCCCTTCGGGGATAACAGGCGTGATGTTACGTTTTAGTTCAAAATTATTTATTTTTAATGAACCTCAGTTTTATAAGTAGTCAGTCATAATAATGTTACCTAATCTGACTAACCTTGCATTTTCAAGAGCACATATTGTTTCAGTATCTTATCTATGGATTTTTGTGAGTACATACTGATTTATCAATCAAACCAAAATCCGTTTATAACTATTTTCTCTATAAAATGGAGTTATATGTCAGATCTCAAGATACTGCATACATAGCATTAAAAGTATTAAATGTTACATTAGTAATTAATAACTCTTTTAATTATATTGAGGCTATTTAATTTTATAAAACAACTAAGTAATAAGGATGTTTGTGTTTCATTTCAATCGATCCCTTTGTGTGTGTTTTGTTATATATTATCTAACATTTCTGGTTCAGGGAATGCTGAAGGAATTATAATAATAATATCTTGGGACATCTTCACGAGGCCATCTAATGCCAAAGTAAGCGTCAAGAGAGCTTGTAATTGTATGGTAACCAGACGGCCGTTAATCCACATATATACATATAAATATATATTTAAATAGATATTTTTTTACATCTACACACAGAACAAATGCTTGTGCTCGTCACACAATTATTGATTCTATGTGGGAATCGAACCCACGAGCCTCGGCGCAACAAAAGGTTCACTAACCACTGCACCAACGGGCCCGTCGTTAAATCCATGTTAATTAAGATTGATCTTGTTACTTAATAAAGTATACATTTATATACTTATTGTGTGATTAAAGAGTGTCCAAACTAGAATAGATGAAGAGTTTACAACAATACTTTATTCTTATGGTTTATTAATGGGAGGTAATGCATCAACTGTATTGAATGATCTTCCAGGAGAATCTGTATTGTATTGGACCTTTATACAAAATATTATTAAGTGAGTAATAATTATTTAAGGATACAAATACATATTTTGCACATGGTGCTTTCAGTCTACCCCTTAAGGCACTTGAGATGAAAATAAAACACAAAGTAATAAAAGGCAAAAAATATATATGGGAAAAGTTTTAAAGCCGAATTCTTATCTTATTTTATACGTATGTTGTTTTAAATGACTTTAGACTATCAATACTTTCCTGTCGATAGTAGGCTCATACCATATAAGAAAATGAAATGGGAAAAGTGTTTGTCTATTTCTGTTTTACGTTGATTTTTTATACATGTAAGTTAAGTAGTAATTAAACTTTAAAAGGTAGGTTATGTGTTGCTTTTAAATTAAACGAATATTTGTAAATTTGTCCATTTTATTAATTTCTACTGTCCATCACTGGTACTATGTTTTGTTCCAGTGCGAAGATTTGGTACCTACATTATAAGAGGTTATTTTAGTATAGATTTAAGCTTTCATAAAGATATGGATGGTGGTTTCGAGCCAAAAAATATTCATTACTAAGTTCCAAATCCATTCTTAGACGTTTATATTTCTATTGTCAGCTTTTTAAGGAGTTTCTACGGTATAAGACATAAGTATACGATATCTGTGGATTATAGCGCCGTTCAGATCGTTGAAGGACTCCTCCCTTTATGACATTATTGTATCGCAATCACAGCATTTCGGTGCCTTGTTTCTTAATAAACTAAACTGAGACAGTTAAATGTAGAAGTAATAGTCGGTTTTGACTCTTCACCTTGTAATGCAAGTTTAAAGCTTGGTAATTTTGATGAATTTTTATTAAATTCCAGAGACACGAGCACGAAGAAACAAGAAGAACAGAAGGCAGATGAAATTCCCTTGGGTCCAACGGCTACAATGGCGCCCAATACTTCACGAGATGTCAAAAACAAAACCCCAGTTATTGGAGAATCGATTAAAAGGGTGGCGAGTCAGTTGCTCGAGAAACCATCTAATACTTCTGAAGCAACAGTAGTGATTGATACTAGAATACCACCAAAATTAAAAACACAGCTCGCTCACAAGCATAAGATAAAGACTAGGAATGAGGATGGTGACGAACCAATGGAAAATTCTCACGCCGGTATTGCAGTCCCGGTGACAATGGAGGAATTAGAAACAGAAAACAAATTAAGCAATATTCCCAATGAGTCTTCGACATCAAACGAAGGCATATCGACTTGGATATTGTTAAGCAACCCTGGTAATAAAGATAATTCTACATCAACTGAAGCCACAAAAATAGAGGAACCACAAAAAAAGCAAAAACCTTCTGTATCGAAAAATAAAACAAAACGACCCCAAAACAATAAATCGCCGGCAAAACGTCCAATTATTGGAAGTACTAATAAATCTGATTTAGTTGCTGGTGGATCTGCAATAAATGAAAATGTATACAATAAAATTAAGGATACTGTTTTGTCAAACGTTCAAAAGAACAAAAACGGTCCTCAACGTACAACAACAACTACTACAGCTGCTACCACAATTGAAGCTGCCACTACACGAAAGGAAGTTACTAAAACACCAACATCAGTAATCCCAGTTCTAAAAGTAACATCGAAACCAAAAAAGAATAAAAACAAGCAGAAAACTAGCTCAACCGAGGCTCCTATTATGAATGATTCAGCGATGCTGCCAATGGAGCCGAAAGAACAAGAAATTGAACTAGAGGTCAGCACTCCTGCTACAACTACAAAAAAGCCTAAGCGGTCCTCAACTAGGAAGAAAACCAAGACAAAAAAACGTAAAACTGCTAAGCCAAAACCTGAACAGGAAGTCACGGTAACTAAAGAAGTTAAAACTGCAAATAAAACTAAATCCACGAAAGTATCGAAAAAACCAGCAACAGCTATATCAGGACCAATTACGACCCAAATTTACAACTACTTATCGAGGGAAGTGATGCCATCAGTGGGAGTTGGTGTGTTGGGTCTGGCTAGTTTAGTTGGTATTGCAAGCTATTTCTTATACCCATTTACTACGCCTGTTAGGCGTACTTTCGAGGTAGACAAGAAAGATGACATTTATAGGCATAACGCTGAAGAGTACGCCAGTGAAGGTAACGGCCAAGCTGAGGAAGAAATGCTGGGAACTGTACTAGCTGGTATGCCTGCTCATTCAAAGCAGAAACTCAATCCATACGTGGCTCAGACTCCCCATGTTAATAGATACCAAGTGACTAAGGACCAAGATATAAGATACCGCCAAGTCGCAACCAAATATGAACCAAGTTATAATGCACGTTATCCTCAGCAGAAAACTGGAATAGCTCATGCTGCTGTTTACGCAGAACCTGTTAAATATAATCACCACCCGCATCAGCAGTATGAGACGAGGCATGCGTACGTTACTGAGGTAAAGTATGATAAAGGACCAAGTTCATACGCTCCTTATCCTGCAGTGGAACCTATATACGCCGCGCCGCAAACTGGCTCTTCGGGTATATCGGCGTATGGCAGCGACATATCTAATTCTGTTGTTTATGGCGTAAAACCATCGTCGGATTCAGACTTCAAACCGGTTTACCCATACGAAGCACAGTTTTACAGTGATACGACAAGTAGCTCAGTAACATATTCTCCTACCTCAATGTACTTAGGATCTAACGATGAAGAGGATGAGGCCGAATCTGACAAATATGTTGAAGATGGCGCAAATACTAGTGGTGTTGATAATAAGTTCGTGGTGGGAAATGTGCCTAAGGAACTTACAGATTCTGCTACACCTGCAGTTGTTCCTGAACATGGTCCAAGAAGTCTTGCGAGAAAAAGGAGGAATTTGTTACGTAGTAAGAGAAGTATTGCAGGGTCTATAGAGGAACTTTTGAAAGCCGCCAAAGATAATAAGGACGTATTTCTCAGTAATGAAATCGATGAAGCACTGGGTTTGCCAACAAAAGCTCCCAAGCCAATCATCGAGTCAATGGCAATGAAAGATAAAGAGGCTTCAAAAACTAAAAACATAGTACCTATTTACGCAGTATCAATGGACCCCGCGAAGGAAACAACTTCTACTGATATGACGATAAAATCCGAAACAATTGTGGAAAGCGTATCAACAATCCCCGTCGATAACAAGCCGGAAAGGACAACAGAAACTGAAATGTTTAATGATTTAGATGTGACAACGAAAGCATTCAGAGTATACGAAGTATTTATGACAAACAGTCCAACTGAAGCTACTGATCATAGCAGTCCTTTAATTAAGAATGAACCTAAAACTGAATTCACTACCCAATCGAAAAACATGAATACGGAAACGACAACTGAATTCAAATCGGAAACAACATCAACGATGCCACCTTCTCCGTCCCCGATTTCCGAATTTACAACTACAGTTCAACCAAAGCCTACTGATAACCCGGAAGTTATAACTTACCCACCCTTAAACCAGGACGGTGGTTTCTTTTCCTTCTTGAAACGACTCGTAGAATTCAAATATAGACTTGGTTTAAGTATTTTACAAACAACATCTGATTCGTTGAATCGATATTTACGTAGTATGGAGGATACTGTACAGAAAGTGGCCAGTGCGTCCCATTAGGATAAATAAAAGATACTCATTAATGAAATACAATATTTAAAGCATTAAATAAACCTTCAGAGTACTTCCTATACATATATTAAAACTAAGTAAGTTATTATTTGAATCGTTTTAAAAATTCATCATACTTCTTTAAACCTATATGAGACTTGTAAACATTTAGCAATTTAAAGCTATTTATAGTATTTGTTTTATTTCTAAGCAAAATAAACTATAACTTTTCAGGGCCTCATTATACATATCTTATGTGGTTAATCATATTAAATGAAAAACAGAAAGCCGTAGCTTTTACGAATTTGTTTTTCTTTAAAATCTTAATATATAGAACACTCGCTTAAAATCCATATAATCAATGTAGTTTATGACATGCCGAATTGTAATGTGGCATATTATTATAATCCACAAGTTATTTATTACAAGCAATTAATAATAAAACACACACAATAGTAAAAAGTACTTTAGATTGTTATATTTCATCTCGTATTATTGTTTATTATTGCGATTATAAATATTTCCGTCTATTTACGATTTTTATTGATATCATATAATTTCAGAATGTTATCCTCGATGCAATTTGAAAATTCGAACGCAATTGAGGGAAGCCTACTGAATTTATATTGTGATAGATTATTGAATTAAGATATTATATTGTACTGAAATTTATAAGGGCGTGTCCGTAACGATTATAGTTAAAGTAAGTAAATGTGGTTATAATATTCGATACTCGTATTTATAACAATGTAAATATTCTTCGTAATAAAGTATTTTATGGTATTGCTTGTTTTTTTTATTGACAACTAATAATATTATTTTTGTGGCTTCTATTAAGGTGACCACAGATCCCTTATATAATTCCATGGCAATGAATTTTGAAAAAAATGATAAAATATTTTGCGTGTTTTATATAAAGATAGTAGCAACCGAGCAGGTGCCAGTCACGTGGTCCGGCGGCCATGTCCAAACAGATTGTTTATCTTAAGGTGTCTTTACAGTAGAAATATGTTGGTCAACTATCCTGAGTGATATGTATACAGATTATATTAGCTATAACATTAGGGAAATTTAAATTTTTCTCTATTTTAGCAAGATTGATAAGTAAAATAGACAAGTGAAGTCCTTATTAAGATTATTAATATTAGCTGTAACAGTAACATATTTTAGTGTAATTATTTGTAGGTACTTACCTATCATTGTTAACTGTATTGAAAATGTGTTCCTAAGCTCATAGGGGAGGTTTTTTGTTTTAAGGGGAACTAATAACATACCTACTTATTTCTGTTGTAACATTAGTATATCTCATGGCACAAAACGATGTTCTTTGTGTATTTTATTATTGGAAAATTCTTCAAAATTAACTCATGCAAGAATCTGGGAGTGTACTACACTCCTCTGCTTACCTCTTCGGGGATAATATGAATCGACTGTAAAAATAATTTGTGCTTTATTTTTATTATAAGTGTTTGTTAACGCCATCTAGTATTCTTATTAGTAACTATGAGAACGTATATAAGTAAAAGTTATGGTTTCCGATAGATGGAGTAGATTAAAAAAAATGTTTTCAATTATAGCGCCATCTATAAAAATTAATAATATCTGTATGATACGAACAATGTAATTTCATATGTTTTGGATAGAGGGCGGGCTCTTTGAATATTAAGATTTTTATTATTTTATTCGTGGTAAGTCAGTGCTGATATTAGTTGTCTATCTATAATTTATTAATAAACGTAAGTGAAACGTGGGAGTGTTCTACATTCCTCTGCCTACCTCTTCGGGGTTAGGCGTGATGTTAAGTTTTTATGTGTGAAATTCGTCAATCGGAATTTGGCTAGCGTAGTAGATCGTTGCCTTGAATAATTCAATAAAATTATTTTACCATACTAAATGAAGGCACATGATCAACAGTGGGACGATATAAATAGCGATAATTTTGACAGCTTGCATCGGTCCAAAATCATTATCATTAATGCATATGAATGAGTTCGTTAAAATTTAAAATTAATTTGTTCGTTTAAACATGCGTACATATTTACATACACGCATACATAGGTAGGAAAAACAAGCTTAAACAGCTTTCGTAATAGCAAAACAAAATGTAAATTTGACAAAAAAATATACATATATATTTTTTATTAGGGGTTGTAAAAAACGACTGGCACGTTGGCGTATTGATTAGTCAAACTGTTTACTGAGCCAGTAGCCGTGGATTCGATTCCCACTAGGGCAAATCGATGTGCAATGTAACCGAATATTTTTTCCATGTCTGGGTGTGAAACAAAAAAACATATACCCATATTTCTTTATAAAGCTTATATCATTAAGTATGTATGTAGCGTAAAAGCATTCTGAAGACAATAATAACATTGTCTTGGCCTACTCTACAATCAGATTTAATCAATATTATCCTAAAACGTACACGCCTATAATGACAGGGCACGATCAAACTTATCTGATGCACAGATTACCTGTTAACATGCTGATACAGATTATGCATAAATTACATCAGATAAGGCTTAAACAACGCATCGAGGGTAGCGATAACGGATTTCCCATCACCCAGTCATTAGCACGATCCTGACGTTATTGTCACATCGGTGCGTTGAACGTCTGCGTTATTGTCGCTTGATATACTTAGTAACAGTGGCAAATCATTACCAAGTAAGACACTGATTAGATCGCCATTACATAATTATTGTTGTACTCAATATTATTACAGTTTCCAGTACGTGGTTTATCAACATCTACACACATTAATACAATAATGTTAACTTCTATTAATATTGGTATACTGTAAATTTTATTGGAAAGAAAGTACTGTGTTTGTAATGTTTTTTTGCCATTATAACTATGAGGGTAAATGTTTTTTGTTGGCCGCACCCAGTAAGATATTTGCGGTGTATATTAAGATGGGTAATTAAAGTAACTTTTTGTAATAAAAAAGTATGTTGAAGGGGCATAAAGTCTTGCAGTTGGTAGCCTTGTTGCTACCAATGTTTGGATGTATTTGCAATACACAAATGGTATACATTTGTCGTTGGGCTTGGAAATAGCAATAGCAATAGACATCAGAAAATCTGACCATGAACTAAGGCGAGCTGTAGTTCGCTCTATGGTAACCAGACAATTGATAAACTTGCTTATGTACACGACATTCTAAAATACATATCTACATAAGGTAGATAATATCCTACTCAGAATGAGAAAATATACAGCTTCTGACATCCGAAGATAATTGTATGTTGCTGTGTCTTAATTAGTAATATCATGCCTGTAATCCCCGAAGAGGTAGGCAGTTGAGTGTATTTCACTCTTAAGTTTAATCGGTAACGTTTATATCCCACTGTTGAATAGGTAGTAAGTATATTGCCATACACTGGTCATATGTTCAGATTCCGAACCACTACTAGGAAACGTATGTTAGAAAAATCCAATAGTGCGCAAGTCGGGATTTGAACCCAGGACGGTAGTCGCGCTTGCAACCAACGACCAAGTAAGCAGTCTCTCAATTTGTGTCTTAATTAGTGATTCCGTTACTATTCTCCTAAGTCAATAGGGTTATTATTGTGTAATAATAATAATAATAACGCAGGACGCTTCACGCGGCCATTTGATCTCAAGTTAATCAGAGCATATATTATTATGATAACCAGATATATTTTATATAAAAATGTGTAAATTTACAATTATATAGACGATTTGTCACCTTGATGCAGAACAAACATAATATTATATGCTCGTCACATATATACTTTACCTGAATTACATGGAACTTAAAAGTCATGTATATCCACATTTAAAATTACTCCACGCCAACTAATTTCTCCCTGTAAAAGTATTATTTTTTTGCAATCTTTCAACACTAATCTCTTTTCGCGACGCTTATTCGTTTGCGATTTTTTTGCAAGTTAATTAAATGTCTTCATTCCGTTAATTATTATACCTACTGTGTTGTGTGTGAATTTGTTATACATATGTAGGTACGTATGCACATTCAAAGGTTCTGTTCATTTCACTGTATTTTTCAAATTTTTATAGTTTCGTGCCTTTCTATCATAATTTGAATGTATAAATGCGGGACGAGATAAAATATTATACGTAGGTACACTTGTATTAGCGTTATACGTTGGTTATAATGAATTTTGATATAATTGTATATAAACGTACCAATACTTCAATATATGTATATAGAGTTTTTTGGTCCATTGATATTAAGTTAATTAGACTTACATATAAGGGGATATGAACTGGAGTTAACATACAATTAAATGTCGATATGTCACGATTTTAATCAGTGAAAGAATTGTATTGGTATTTATCGCTTTTAGTATTCACTAACCTTATGGACGGAACGTTTTCATTTACCTAATTGACGGCTACGCTCATAGCTGGTTGAGTTTATTAGGTTTTTCATTTAACATTATCATATGAGGAAGTTTCCCATTATTTGGACGTACTCTGTGTTGTATTCAAACTTTAGCATCTGCCGAAATGGGGAAGCGGAGAGTTTTATATGGTAAATTAAATTACGTTGAAAATAAATTCACATTCCCTGTTACTACCTACTTTACAACTATTATTTAGAGTACCGTCGCGGGTACAAACAAGTGAACGCAGCGAAATTGAATTAATTTTAATAATGTTAATGGAGTTACGGGGATGCAATGTTTTTATCGAAATATGCGAGAAAACGTGATAATATCTAAACATTTACATATATTCATATTTTAAATGGACTATACAGCTTTAAAAAAGAAAACGTTATGTCACGATTGAAATTCCTGAAGTGGCAGGCAGAGGAGTGTAGCACACCCGCACGTTTCAACAGTTATGTTCACGTCCCACTGTGGGATTGGTGGTAAGCCTATTGCTATACACAGGGTACAAATACAGATTGTGCCACTGAGCAACTGCCAGAAAATCTAAATTAAGAAATAGATTGCCTCGTAGGTCGTATTTGTAGCAAGCGCGGCTGTCGATCGGAAGGTCCTGGGCTCAAGTCCCGGGCCGGGCTCTGTTGGATTTTTCTAATTTAGATTATAACTTCAATCTCTTTAACTTACGCAGCAGAAACAGAGCAGTGGGTACTATACATATTTTAGCAATCGAGGGTCGAACCCCTACTGGATGATGGTTAGCGCCTCTAAGATTTAAATATCACTCGCTGTAACGGTGAAGGAAAATATCGTAAGAAATTTTACACATCTTAGAGTTTTTCACGACGTTCCGTAATATGAGTGAAGACTACTGAAACGTTATATTCCAGCGTGACTGAATATGAGAACTCTGATGTTGGTTTCTTTGGATATTAAAAATCTAATACACGCAATTAACGTCGTAGAAGAAACACTCGATCTACTTTCATCTTTGAAGTTAAATAAATTTTAATTTTTTTTCGGCGCATATTGTACAAGCAAATGAGGACTAACCCCTTAATAGTACAAACCTTAGAAATACGAGTGTTAAAATCCTTAATACGCTCGCTTCCCTCTCTCTTATCTACGGCAGTAGATTTTAGTTTATAAAACTCTCAATGGATGTATTAATGGACGCATCAAAGGGGCATGCAACTACAAGATATGAAGTGGGCATAATCCATCCAGCCTGGAGTGAACCCAACGTGCCGCTCGTATAGATCTGACACTAGTTCCGTGGTTTAAACCGGAACGCTTCAAATTTCAGTATGTGGCTAAAGGAACATCCTTGAACACGTATGTAGAAAGCTATTCTTTTGCGCTGAAACTAAAATATCCTGTTGATAATTTTTTGACAGTTTTTTGATGAATAAACGATAAAAAGTAATTTAACAATAAGGCGGTAACCAACCATGTCTAGAGATAAAATATTTTTCGTTTTATTTATACACTAACCGCTCTTACTGGTATTTTAATTTTCCTTGCTTAGCGTTACGTTTTCTTTATGTGTATTCTACAATCTGTTGCGTCGTCGTCTCCTTAGAGAGATGGGTATTAACAGCCGCGACAGAATTTATTGCTACTCACTCAAAACATATTCGCAAATGAGTTGTGGCCACAATTTTTATTATTATGACTTGAATTGAATTAATATAGAGCTTATACCTTCTAAAAAAATTAACTTTGAGGTAAGAGCCACATTCATGCCAACTTGTACTCGTATATAGGTACAAAATTTAAACTAAACTAAATTAGATAAATTTGCTTAGCAATAGCAGATAAGAAATTTTATAAATATAAAATAGCTTATCTGATCAATATTAAAACGAATTAATAGATAATTTAAATTTTTAATTAATAGATAATAAAGACTCAACTAAATATGCGAGTTATGTAATATATAAATAATTAGGTACAATAAAATATATAACAATAAAATTATTTTGTACTCCCCTATTTAAAATATATGATTGTGATCAGCAAATATGACAACTATTTTCCTGCGTCAGAGAAATGGTTAACCAGTTTAGCTGTGCCAAGTACATAGTTATTAATAAGTGTCCGTAAATACGAAATAATTTGCAACTTTGTAACTTACTATCTGAATTGATTGTTATTATAGAACTTAAGGACGGATGTGTCGTACAGAGTTGAAATGTTCGTCTTCGTCAAGAGCGCAGACCCGGGTTTGTCGTCTCGAGATAGTGGTACAGAGCAAGTGGGAATGTAGTTGCCGAGTTTTGTACATATACATAATTAATATCTTAGGGTGACCGCTGTATCACTTGCACTTGCAAGTTACCTACGAAATTAAATAGCATTAGAGTTGGAAAAGCGATATTTATGACATTTTATTTACTCACCCCAAGCCAAATCGCGGTTTCCTGTAGATCATGCTGATAGGGGTGACGTGAATTACGGCACGCTTGGACGGGAAGGTTTGTTCTTATGTACGATAACCGGGTACCACTGTGATATCTTATTCTGGTATAGTGAGAGAAGGAGATTTTTCCCCTTTTGGCCGGAGGGTCTTCCTGGCAGCCAGGCTGGGGATATAAGTGACGTCGTGCTACGAACCTTCTATTGACTGGCAAGCAGTCAGTGAGTAGTCATTAGACCAAATGTTTCTGGCCTCTACGTCAATATAAAATGCCCCAAAAACAACTATTATGAACTTTGGAACCAAGAGAACTATAGGAAATGCAGACAGATACACCAATCTAAGGGTAGGAACGACGTATGCGTATGGACGACCATCTGGTCTTAATATATCTAAAATATTTATTATACATCTGTCTATATTATTATTGAAAGTGTAATATTAAATGTTACACACATAAAACTGAGCGTACATCTGAAAACAAAGCAAAAAAAAGTAAAAACGTTTCGAACGACAGCACTGTATGTATTCAAGTCTAAACAATAGTGGGTTTGAAATATACAGAAAAAAATAAACAAGAAATCCAAACAATACACAGCAATTTCAATATGTAAAGTTATGCAATATTTCAGCGGGGAATGAAAATAAACTTTTTCGTCAAAATAGCGAACGTGGCACAAAATTTTTCCTTATTTCGTGGTCAGAAATACAAATATTTATACCATACGGTCTAGCACTGTATATTTATATGAGTGTACGACGCCCTTGTGCCATAGTGCAATTACCGTTCCTTCACGCAAAGCTGGATGCGATGCCACCTCGAAATCAATGCACAAACTTCCCAATGCAATAGATTGCGCCCGCCAGGCTATGCTCGTATCTAATCCCTCTGCATACCGGGCTTTCCCATTGCTTGGGAGCCGAAACAATTGTACTGCGTTGCTCCTGTTCTATTTTGGTAGGGACTTGTGTTCAGTACATACGGTTATTACTTAAAAGAAGGCAACGTCATGAAAGGTACGAAAAAAATAATATAATTTATGGTGATATTCGCATTCCAGCCCGGTAGAAGATTGACTAAATTTATTAACAATTTTTACGTACCCTCATTGGATTGTGACAAGTAAAGGTATTTTTAAAATGTGGTATATAATGACGTGCTGGATATGTGCCCGGTGTATGGCAATAGGCTCACCCCCTATTCCATAGTGGGACTTCAACGTAACTAGTGAAACATGGAAGTGTTATACATTCCTCTGCCTAGCTTTTCGGGGTTACAGGCATGATGTTACGTTATATAATGACATGCCGTCGTAACAAAGGTTAATGTCCCCTTAATGATGGCCAATCTTAAATTTACCACGGAGCATTTGAAGAATATACACATGCAGTTCTAAAATCAAGTTCAAGTGATTGAACATGATTGTCTTCATCAGTGTACTTGTCAGTTCCTAGTCATCTTAATACAAGTTCTCTGTAGCTATGATGACTATACTTAGAGATGATTCAAGATATGTTTGTATAGTAACATGTTTCCATTGGTGGCTAGGACATTTTTTTTGTAATTCCGATGCCACAGGGCCGTGTGCCCTAACCGGCGGGTGTTGATAATTCCAGATCTGAACAAACGCGCCGCAATAACAGCGGGGCCGAAGCATTGTCTCAACCCTTTTGTATTTAAATGAATCAACTGTAACTACGTTCATTGAACAATAGCCTTAATTTATTCCACGGTTAATTTCGCATACAATTTCGCTTTACCCAGAAATGACACGATTGAAATGCTTTCGGGTGCGTTATTCGGCCTTAGGGTTGGCTACTATATAGTTGGAGACAATTTAAAAAAATATTTATGCATGTATACGTATGGAATTTGTCGTGAAAGTTAAAAAAAGACATATAATTACTGTAATTTTATTGTTACAAAAAAAAATACTACACATATTTCACACTTGCTGTCACACTCGGTGACAGCAATTGATAATGTTTAGTGATCAATATGATTGCCAACCCTGGCTTTAGTCACATGTCTTCAAAGGATCAAGAACTTCCAACTATTCGTTATGTGTACATCCTGGCTATAGGATTGTATTTGGAAATAGCTATCTTGTAGTTATCAATACAATAATAGTTAATATCAGCGTGCGTGGTTTCCATATATCCATTATGTCGTTCCTGTATTTAAAATTTTTAAAAACTATAAGGAATAAAGTAGAAGGCATTAATGCTTTAACTAAGATCCAAAGACACGTCCTTAGGTAATTTTGGTCCTTACGAGAGCTATGTGTAGTTCATAGATGTAAAAGCTGCACGCAATATAACTGATTGAATATAGGGCTGTGTAGAGTTACTGCTACATTACTATCGTAAAACTACAATTTATATTGAAAACTATTATTATTATCCTGATATTAATGATGAGCAAACTTTGTGGAGGCCGTGCTGTCCTGTGGGAAGGCGGCATGTTCTGTTTTGAATTATCGAACCGAAATCTAAATTCTATATTTCCACACCACAATATTATTAATGCATCAGTACACTAATGAAATACCCGAATAGATTAAATGCGATTTGAAACAATAGAATATGAAATCGCTAAATGAAGCGTTTTATTAGCTATATTTAGCACGCATAAAGTTAATGTACCCAGTCGGTTTCGTGGGCGATTTACGTTGGGAAAGCTGGCTTGTTCATGACCGTTTTATTATTAGGTACATGAACAACATTAATACAAAATCGATTTGTGTTTAGTAATAACATAGAAGATTTTCCAACCACATACAAAACAGCACCGATTATAATTTACTTATGATTATAAAAATTAAGTTTATGTTACGTTGGGTTACATTGCTGGGTGGGTCGCGAAAGTCGTGCGAAGGAAGTTCTCGTTATCCACCTATAATGCTAGACTGGCACACCGTGGGTCGACATAACCCAGCTTGCTCCCCCGAGCGATTAGGTATCTGTGAGGATTTCCCCACGTTAAAAGAACCAGTTTTTAATATATTGAATACTAAAATCGACAAATAAATTTATAAAAACATGCTAGAAAACGACGCAAGAGCAGCATTTCTTATATTAAATGCAAATTTTCCATCTCAAATGCAGCTGTGCTGCAGTGAGATCTGATTAAGTCGCGATTAGGGAACTGCAAAGATATTTTTCTGACCTAGAGTTGAAGTCTAAATTAAAATTATTTAATCTGCTATTCCCTATGTTTGTTCAAAGAGTATGCAGCTTTAATTATGTCTGAAACATTCCTTGTTAATAGGGTTTCGCAAAGTAAATATTTTTTTATCCTTTCTTCTGTGACGTTTGAAGTAGAAAAGAAATTAGAATATAAAATGATGACGTCGAAAAAGTTATGCTTCGTTTATAATTATTAAAAAGGTACTGGTGATTGACCTCTGCCAGATTATTATATAGGTACCTACTTCGGATTTTGGAAATGTAAGTTTATTTGTAATGGGGCATTTGTAAAGATAGCCACGTCACCAAATGTCTTGTGAATCCTAAAAATATTGTGTTTTTTCGATGCGTACTTCTAGGCTGCATCGTGTTATATCCTAGGCGGCATTTCGCTTTCCGTCAGGTGGGATAGCAGTCGAACGAGAAACTATTGCTAAATAAATAAAAAATCTTGTAGCTGTTTGCGTCACTGAACCGAACTAAGTCTGGACTTTATAGCATGAGCTCGTAGATATCTATATCAAGTAGTTTAACTATAAATATACATACGGGAATATGGACCTCGATAAGGTCTGAGACTAACTTCTCTTGAAGAAAATGCGTGAATCAAGCTGTTAATAATTCAATGAAGTTTAATTTTATATGTAGATGAATCACATCAGGTCCGTAAGGATAGAGACAATTAGCACACGTTTCTCTTTCCCTAGGTACCCCATAATAGTCTTGACGTTACGATATAATAACACGAATAGTTATTGCCATGTAATAGACAAACGTTAATCAACATTAGTATTCCAGGGTGTTCCAGATAATACATTCTTTCACCACCGAAACGACTGACCCACTGAGGCCGAATAGCGACATGCCGTGCACAAAACGGAACATGCATTATTACAGTACGGTACATTAAATTTATGTTTCCTCTGTTACTGATTACAGCGTAGCCCGTGTAATGTATTGTCCGTGTGATGTGTCTACAAACTATGTACAATTGGGTCGTCGCGCGAATGAATCGCGGGCGAGGGGGCAGGAGTGGCGCGTGCCAATTTCCATTTTGAAATTTACATCTAAAATTGCAATTTTGTGATGAATTCCGATAATAAGTCGGATTTTTTTTCAACTTTGAAGGTAGCAAACATTATTTTTATTGTTATATTGGTAGTGTTCTTGTATACGAAGGTTGCAAGGGCTTACTTCTCATGGGTCGTAGATTGTGTAACAGCTATCAATAGCCTACATCCCGGCTAGATATTCATTTTCATAAAAATATATATTACATTGATGCGAGTGCACAGATATGGAAGGTTAAAGGACACTGATCATTATCGGTGTGTACTTAGCTTACGATGTGCAATGTTTGGATGTTTTAAGCCGTTAATAGCAAAACGTAACATCACGCCTGTAATCCCCGAAGAGGTAG
>DWDU01000323.1:0-20157 GCA_018245575.1 Jemadia suekentonmiller | reverse complement strand
AAATGTTACATGCGTTGAAAAAAAAAGAATAGTATTGTTGATTATCATTTTCGATCTATAAAACTTTTTTTTGCGGACTGCAGTGGGCCCCTAGGCAGGTGCCTTCTCTGCCTTAACGTTAATCCGGCTCTGTTTCTATGAGTTAATAAGATGTATCGGCTGCTCTTGAACGAAATTAATATAATCTATGGAACATATCAGATCATGTTTAGACTTTGGAAAAAAAATTGTAATGGAAAATTCTAAATATTCACATGACGTTTTCATGTTATGATTTATTCACGACAAGCAAGTACAATGCTAAACGATACAAAGAAGCTTCTGCCCCTCTCCTCCTCACAATTATTTCATAAGTTCCCGTTCACATGTTTTATTTACGTCGACAAAATTGACTTACCCTTTTATTATCTAGCCGAGTGCTTGACCCCGCCGACCCACTCTAGCTCGACCGGCTGTGCAGCGCCAGGCGCGTCGTGCGGTGGTCCTTTTGTTGGTCGCAGTAGAAAGTGGTCGCGAGACGGCCGCTAAACGTTATTGTGTGCTAATTGTTGCCGGGCGCGCTAGGGCGCTGCCACATTGCCACGGTGCGCCGCTTTAAGTGAATTATAAATATAACTTTACGCCAGTATTTCCCGCACGCGATAATCACACATGTGTTTATACTCCTACGACTTAACAGTAACGTTATGCGTCTCACCGTGGTGTGGGGGTCAGCGTTGTTGCCAAACTAGTTACAAATGTCCATATAGAACATTTATGAAACGAGCGACGAGTGTAGAAAAAGTGCGTCAGGTCTGTGAGGATTATTTAATAATAATACGTTTCAAATACGCTGCACACTCAACACGTTATCATTAACTTGAAGATGGCGGGTGCAATTGACGACTTGAAATTATTGGTCATAATGTCGATGTTGTGTGCAGGATCGATTTGCAAGTCGATCAGTTGTTTGTATGATGAAGGAACCTACTGTTTTCGGTGTAAGGTTGTGGGGGTACATGTTTGCATGCGTGATTCCATGGTAACAACCACAACATGGGAAAAACCAGCGTGGAACTAACAATGAATGGATACGTAGTAGAAAAGTATTTAAACATTCCAGTCATATAAAACTTATGCCCATGATCGTTATGACAAGATACATATGTATCTAACGTGATCTAAAATGTATTTGTTACGTTATCAACTCATAATATCTAATTTAAAGTATTTTTTGTAGATTCCTTCATTTAAAACGGCCTAATAATCGCAACGTTTTACAGAAAATTTGATTATACGTTGTAAAATTATGTTAAAGTTTGATACATTATTTTTTCCAATCGTATGACGACATTTATTATATAGCCTTGATATAATTAATTCTTCACATCGTAATACCCTTCGAAATATGTATATTATTAATATAAAAATCAACGAAGTGTGTTAATATGTAACCGTCCTTATTTATTTTTAATCACAAGGAGTTTATCGTAAGTCTTGTCGTCTTAATTCGGTTCGTAAACATAATAATCTTCTTCATTGTCTTCGACATGATTGCAACTGAAACAATGCCATTCATTTTTTCTTCTCATTATTAACATTGTGCTACTTTTTTTGATTTACTCGATCATTTGTTTATACGTACTCTTCGAGTTATATTTTTGTCATGTTTCATACGTGCATCTCCTGTTGAACTGTGGCGAGCGATTGCAATTTTGATTCTGTCGCAAAGGAATTTCAAATCTATTCCAGGGGGATAGCGACTATTTTAATAATATTGACGATATATGGTCAGATCTACGTCTCGACAATTCTACGAATTAGAGCATATCAGCTCTATCAAGTAGCATTGGACTGTTTTAAATGCATGAGTTCCAATCGGTTGCTGCATTAGTTTGATCTGTGCAATAGACGGTCTATCTAAATAATTATCGTTATGACTTACATTTGACCGTGTTATTCGTATACATAATTGCTAAAGTACGTGGCAAGTTCGGTGTGAACAGCAAGGAAACTCGTAGTATTAAGTGAAAAATATTCCTCAACCAGTTTTAATACTCCCACAGAACGAAGAGATGAAAGTGACGAATCGCTATATGAATCGGCGGATTGTCATAGTGACGCCATTTCTGCGAGCGACGACGCTCTACCTCGTCTCAGCAAAACACCAACAATAAGTAAGGAATCCCTCAAACTGGCTGTTACCGATGAAGAAGTTGACAACGCGAGAATTAAAAAGTGTCACAGAAAAACCATGTCGTTATCCAATCCTCTAGAAATGGTCAAAAGCTTAGGGGACGAGTGGTTCGACTCAAAAAAAGATCTGGAAAAGCACAGCGATAAAAAGAAGTCCAGAGAGAGTCTCTGGAGTGAGGAGGATCGAGATTCGATTCATGGTTCTTCAATGAAACTTGATCAAATCAGAAAAAACAGTAAAAAAAATGATAAGAACTTCACCGATAACAGAAAAAGTAGTACTACTGATGCGCCTAAGAGAAAGAGTAGTAAAGGATCTTCGGTCAGTGCTTTGAATTTCTTAAGACGAAAGAAGACACCTACCTCAATGAAGGCGGTTGAAGCCGTCGTCGAAGTAGTCGATAAACTGAGTTCCGATGAGATATTAAAAGTTACTAAGTTCTTTCTAGAAGAGGAAAAGCGCCATGCAGCAATATGCAATAAACCACCAGCTGAAACAGATTCCGAGGAAGATGTTCCTAGTCCTAAAATAATTGGCGAACATAGAAGGAGATTAAGTCGTCAAACTTCCAGAAGCAAAAGTAAGGTTAGAGGAAAAAGTCAAACTGTTAAAGTTAATACACTTCGGAAATCACACAGTGGGACATTGAAGAAGGGCAAAAAGAAGGGTACGAAAACTCCTTTAGCAGGCAGAAGTCGACAAGCCAGTATCGTTGAGCCAAGTCCGATGGTGAAAAAGAAAAATACGGACGCATTTAAACAAAATTCTTGGCTTTTCAGCAGTTCTAAAGGTGAGTTCTTATTTATTTGTAATGATTATTTGACTGCTAATTTAAAGGTAGGTAAAAAAATTCAAAAAAAACCAAATCCTACAAATATGCTTTTACTAACAGTATATGACAATATTTTATTATTTTCAAAATTTTGTCTTCACTCATGTAAGTATCGTAATCAAGTTTCCATTTAATAGTCCCATTTATATAAGAAATATGTGTCCATTTGAATAAAAGTGCACATGTAATTTTATGTCTCAACGTACATTTGTGGACTTTAGGAAAATTCCGTACGTCATCTGGTTACGGCAATGACTTCCGTTACAAGTCTTATTATTTACGTGAGAAATCACACAGTCACAGTTTGTATATTTATTCGCAGTATCCTTTGTATTAAATTCTATGAATAATTGATTTTAAACAAATTTTACAGCGGGTACCCCATATGTAAACGAATTTTTGCTTTTTGTGTCCTTATAAGGGAAATCTCGAGCACGTTTTGGTTTAAAATGGTTTTGAGATATTATATACGGTGTTATGAAAGATATTAAAATGTCTTTTTCTTTCGTTACCATGTAGGATGCTGATGAAGGCCACATTTATTTTTATCACAACTCGAGCTCTTTATATTCGCTTGAGCAGTTATAGAGATTCTTTGTATTGGACCTTTTTACATAAGATTCGCAACTAATCTTCAAAGACAAAGGTCAACAAAGATGACGTACCGCACATAGAATGCAGAAAGGCGACGTGTGTGTTCCGAACAAGGCTAGCCGGTCACACTCTGAGGTCGCTCTCTGATAGATATGTGTCTATTGAATGGTTGTTATTAATAATGATGGAAGTACTTGAACGTATGGCTACCTAGATACATGCATCGTTAAAATAACGACAGAATATATTTACAAACAAAAACAAATGCGACATATTTCAGGAACATCTTTGAAATTAAATTCAGAGATTTGATTTCTTCAACGCTGGGCTAGCATTTGAATTTCCCTTCAATAATTTGAACTACTTTCGGAAAAAATGTTTAAAAAAAATTGCAACAGAAGGTAACATTTATTTTATATTTTTTTCTTCCCCCTTCATATCTGCTATTGTGTGCGTGTACGTATACATTTATGTATTTAATATCGCATAAATAAAAATAATAATATAATAGAAATATCTCGCAGCATAGCGATTTCGTTCTGCCAGATGCCCGCCACAAATCAATCGGTTTCCATCTAAGAGCAGTAAGGAATTTTTATTATCTTCAGAACGATTGGCGTATTATATTGTTGCAATGGTTTTAACTAGACGAACCGTTTCGCACGAATTTCACTCGAATATTTGATTCTCAGCAGGGTCAGACTTTCGTGTATCGGCTTAAAAATATCTCCAGGCGTATTATTCGAGTTTTTTAATTATAGTTGGTGTGCTTAAAATTGTCACTGATAACACCTAGTCATAGTATATGAATGTATCCAATCAACAAATCATATATTTAAAGAGTAACTTTAAGCTGAGTTTGGAATTTCTTACGAGTTCCAGGATAGAGTAGATCCTTGTCCGTTTTTCGATTTCAAACATATTTTTGCGGGGAATAATGTTCATCTCGACGAAGAAAACGCAATGCACAGTTCCAAGAAATGTGTTTAATTGTCAGTGTGTCACTTGCGAGTCGTACGTACACGGAGATTTATCTCTACCGGAAATTGAACTAATGAATCTCACATATCTACCGCAGTATTGGCCACCTCTTCAATTTATCTCTGAACGGCTCTCGCGCCTTGAGTTGTCAAGCAGCCTGATCGATCGTTGCGCACACCACGTAACTGTTGTTAATTATTGCAGGCGCGAAACTCGTTGCCGTCTTTGTTGTATCACTGTCGAATTAACTACACGGTGTAATATATGGCACGACATTATACGGAACGTGTCGATTTGTATGTAAGTATGGCAGGTCTGTAAGGACCTGACTGATCTCTATCCTTACAGACCGTAGAGATCTGGGGTGACGGTATAATAATAATAATAATAGTATTTATGTGAGCTCTTCTTGCATTAGGAGACGGACGAATACTTGGAACGTATGACGCCGAACTATTAATCGTTGAATACTGCTGCTCTATGAGAAAAGTATAGAGCTACTACCGATCCAATACCTTAAGTGTTTGCAATTAACATAATTTCCTATCGACATGTCTTCACTACAGAACATCATTATGTTCTTATATAGGAATCTCAACATCAAATTTGATAAATCGGAAAACCCAGCATCTAACAATATATTCGAAACGAGAACGAGAGTTCTTGTTTGTCCATATCTCCGACTCCATTTTATAGTTCTTCATTAATCCTACTGCCTTTCTTCAAATTGTGGCAGTGTGGTATAAAATAAGGGCAAATTAGTATGTTTGTAGATGTTTTATACGCCGCCGATTCTAATATGTGAAATAAATTATACTTTATTCCCTTTTTCTCCTCGTCGACGATGAGACTATTAGATACTTTTTAAGGAGTTAAATTTCCCCCAGGTGGACCGCCTTCTAACGTTCCACAGCTTCTTCTATAACCAATGAATACGGCTTATTGTTAAGTGCGCACTGCAATGTGCAGTTCTTAATACGAGTTAGTTCCACACGCTACTTACTAAGCCTTAGCAGTAAACTTAAATGCACCGTTGCTATATCCGCAGTCGTGACTTGGACAAGAGGTTATTTTAAATATTTCTCTATGTATGTTGCGACCTCTATGCCTCGGTGCGTACCGACCAAATTTTTTTGTACATGTATTATTCATCAGTGGAGGTGGATAGATGGAATGTGTTTATGTTTGTCGGTTGATGTGACTGTTGGGGATTTAACGATTTTAACGTTTTTTAACGATTCTAATAGATCACGAAACGGCCGGTGCGCGTGAAATTGTGCACGCGTTAAATGTATGCACGTAACACGTTAACGTCCAATAAAACGTGACTGTGCGATCGTTAATGTTAAAGCGCGGTTTACATGACAACCACTGTTTTTTAACATCAAGTCAATGTGTTAATGTTCACGTCTAAGCTTTTTCAGGTTTGACTATTTTTTTTAATGTTTTAATCAGTAGCAAAGTTATTTTATTTTAATATGGAATTGTAGGGCACTGGAGTAATGGACTTGGTCATGGAACTTTAAGCATTTCGTATCCCATGCGTCTGTATATGCACGGATTAATGTGGACAATAGTCACTACATATTGATGTTTTGTTACGAATATTTATGAGATAGAGCAGAGTGAGCCAGGTGACCAGCTGACTGTCAGCGGAAGGTCGCATGTCGGCTCAGTTTGGGGAAATGTAAATTTGGAAGAACGGATTCATCAGGCGCAGGTAAATGACGTCATGGTTTACACACACATACAATGTTGTCTGATCTCAAACGGGCACGTGCTATCCTAAATAGACAACTGATGAACTACATACATATGCCTAAAATTCAGGACTACATACTTATATTTGAATAATTGAACGTAGGCCTCATAAGAAAACATTTGTCCTGGACGGGAATCGAATATATAACATTAAGTTTTGTAGTCAAGATCAAGTTACGCCGGTCGAAATAAAAGCTGACGAAGCGTAGGCAATATCAATGCAATTGGTCGGTTAATTGATATTGCGTATAATGTTAACTGCAGTTCTCACTCAACAGTACAATGGGCAATGGGATGCTGATAGCAGCTCCGCGGTCGATCACCTTTCGTATTCACATGTCTCGGCGCTCGGCGCTGCTCGCTTTATTCGCAGCTGATAACAGTTACTACGTATTAACACTACAATACAAAACTAATATTATGGAAATTTTCAACTAAAGGTACTCATTTTTTTTGTTTTCAGTTGTTACAATTATAATGGTATATACGAGACTGTAAGGTACATATATTGTGGAATAATCGAATTTATTTTACATGAATGTTTCGTCTCCTAGATCTGGTTATGTAACAGTGAAATCTGGGAAAATAATGTAATTCTGTTTTGAAAACATAATTGTATTTCGCTTTTAGTAGCGAGTCTTAGTTCTCCTAGATCTAGGCTCGTAATTTACTTTCAAACTTCTTGACATGATAACATCCGACAGTGGATCGACATCGATCAGTCGTCGTCCAGAAGTTTACAAGGTCAGTGCGCAATCGTAATCTCGTTGAAATGAAATGGTTTAATGTTAGTTCCGTACCGTATACGTACAGGATAATTATAATACCCTTTCAACACATCGATTACTCGTCTGGTGTTGCAGAAGTCTATAAGCAATGGAGGCCACATACCATCAGTGTAGGCTGGCTGTCTGCAATGCCTTCCAATAAAAAGAAATAGAAATGTATGACTTAAAATAGTTTATCACTTTCGTGTTGGTTAATGTAACATTTTTAAACATGTATTATGGCATTATCACCCAATTTTACCAACCACTGCGTACGTATATTAAGTCTTTGTAGAGTCATGAGGAAACCACGCTCGCAATTTTAATTCTTGCCCGCATATCACAGAAACCCGTTCAATACGCGATGATTAATACCTTGGCCCCTGCCCCCACCCCGCTCCTATCCCCTCTCTTCGCCCTAATCCTCGCAAACTCATTGATATGCGCGTGCGCAAGCCAACGGGAAGTGCGCTACATAGATATATTATGTAAGTGGTGGACAACCCGTAGAATCAGGCATATTGTGACGAGACCAGGGGTTTAATGTATAAGACACATCTAGTGTTAGTAATACACTTTAAAAATATTAAACATTATGAACAAGAATTTGTTTGCTTCTATAGTAAAATTGGTATACGTGAGCACAATAGGTAATAGGTTTGATCTGAATAATTTTAAAGGGTCGTAAGCTCATCTTTATCTTATTTCATGGGAAATATTTATTCGAAGTTGACCTGCTAGTTTTATTTACCTTAAAAAAACTAATCTTGGGGCTTTTCATAACAGACAGATAATAAAACTATTTTATTGACTTTTCCCTCGGTTACTTTTTGTTTCCTTGCCCTTAAAAATGTGTTTGAATCTGCTGTAAGACTGTCGCATAAATATAAATAGCTGGCGTATCCTCGATGGGTGAGTCACGGGCGTCACGGCGAACGAAGCAGCGCGGCATTGTCTCAGTTCGGTTCCCGGTCGAGCTAGCTAAATTTGGACTGTATGATGGATACTTGCGTCTTTGATATGGCTACTGATTGAGTGATTGTGTAGTCGCCATTTTCCGTTAGTAATTTTTTATTTTTTCTTTTGTGCACATTTGTTTCACGAGTTTTAAGTTTCTATAATTGTTCTTCAGGTTATTTTGCGCCAATTGATGCACAGAATTTTTTATTCCGTACACCTATATAATTCCCTTTATAACCTTCCGTTGGTTTTTAAAGTAACTCTAAGTCAAATTTCAGGGACATCGCTCTAATGGCTTGGAATAACAAACTTGAGGATCAAACAGGCAGATGTATACTTACAGTTGTATGTTTGATACATATTAGGAAAGCTAATTCAGTTTCTTTATCTAAATTGGTGTTTCTGTGTTGTACACAACAGCGTGTGGTAGTAGGTTTACGATATGAGATTGGCCAAATTTTAGTCCGATTCTAAATTCAGCTGTCGACCTATTTTAACGGTTGTTTAGATAAATGTGTGTACGTCCATCTTTCTAAAGATGTGTTTGTTTTCTTTAAATATGTACGATTCTGATTTGTGTAGACGGGGATTATCCAGTTTTTTTATTTAAATGACCCGAATGCTAGTTTTATTTTCCTCTGTGACGGACGACTGGGTCGTTTCACACGTTTCTCTAGATGTTAGCGTTTGTTCATGCTTATGACACCAAACTATTTTATCCCATCGTTTCGTGTCACTTTCTCCCTCCCTGACTGTTACAGCACATATAGTGTTATAGCACAGAAACATCTTGCTTCAGGAGTCCATCCATCTCCTGTTGACCATGCACCATTGTAAAAATATAATTTGTCATCACTCAAAAATTTACAACAACCGGATTTGGGTGAGTTGACATCCTTCATTTTAAGTGATGGTTGCCGACCAACTTCAATGGAACTAATGGACACAATTGAAGTATTGCTCCACAACAGCAAAACTCTCTCTCTAGCTCAGCTCAGCAACACTTACTAAGTTTTCTCGACGAGAAGTAAACATATCCATCGTGAACGAAAGCGTAGGTACGCACGTATACAATATAGCCTTTAAAAAAGCATCTTCAACCTCCGCGAAACGCATCTCGCCCGGGGCGCGGCGGGCGGGGCGGGGGTGAATGACCGTGTCTCGTGACGTCACGCTCGGACCGTCAAATCGGTCGGTGTTCGGTACCCCCGTAGCATGAATCACGTTTAAGTGATGGCGATTAGTTTTTGTATCCGTGCCGCGCGGGCCTTCCGTACCCGCCGCCGTCAGACGAAAGCGCGACGCGTAAGGGATGACCAGACCTACTCTTAGCTATTTATGTACCCATGCAGTATATATTTATGAAGATACATTATTAGATTAGACATTGTTACCGAGATACAGTCCTAGATCTGATTCCATCCTTGAGAGTCCGCTCCTTATGATCCAGTGTGTTCTCCTTTCACACTCTTGGGAATATTAATGCAATTGTGTGAGCAATACTATTTAGTTGCATAATAATATATTGTGTGTCGATAATAACAATAACACCATCGCTTATAAAACTGAAACAATAGTATATTGTCACCTCATCGCCCCGCTAGATGGCGTTGAAACCAGTTACCTTAACATGACCCAAATCATCTTTAGCTGACGTTCCTTTTAAATACAGTGGTTCTTAGAACATTATTCTGATATCATAATATTGATAACTTCACTCCTGGTCATCTCAATTAGAAATTTAAATAACTATGATGTTATTTAAATAATAATGATGAGTTTGCTAATTGCACAAATATTTATTGTAATGGGGTGGAAATTAAATACAGATTCCACTTTAAGACAGGTATTGAATAAATATTATACGTTCTTCGTAATATTTGTAAACCATATGTTTCACGTATAATCATAAATGATAGCCAGTTCAACAGTTACATCTGGGTCGGTCTGATTTAGCATCGCTCGTTTGAACTGGATCGATTTTGATTGCTTGTATAAAATCATTCAAGAATTATCTTTTTTTTTCTTTCGCTGTTCGCTATTCGATTTTGCGTTTCCTCGAAATCAGCCTTCGGCTTTCTGGTTTATGTGTCTTATCTCGAATGTTTTGATGTACGACCTATTTCCATTTGAGAGAATCCATAAATATATGCAAGTATAGTAGTTAAGCAGAGAGCAACCACTGCGAAGCAAAATTAATGCAACATACAACCGCTTAAAGGAGAAAAAACAAACGTGATAAATTCAAAGAAAATTGTTACGATTATTCTGTCTACAATGTTGTATCTGTTTAATTATCATTAGGAAAATAAACGAGATTGGCATCGGAAGACAAGTACCAGATGAAAATGATTATTGAAGTCATTTGTATTGACCTGATTTTTCATAAAACGTGTTTCATAGAACATTTTTTTATATAATTATCTGGATATAATTTCTGTATTAATTCAATGATTTATGTATTATTATTTATTGATTTTTAGAGTTACGTTCACGTCTATAATACATGTATTATCTTTTGTTCATTTTTTATCAATATATGAAGTATTAAGCTATTCCTTCTGATTTAAATGAATGATATATATAACGTAAAGGTAACAAAAGTAACTTCACGCTTTTAATCCCCGAAATGGTAGACAGACAGACGAGTGTAGTGCACTCCCACGTTTCACCAGATACGTTTACGCCCTACTGTGGAATAGTTGATCAGTCTATTGTCATACACCGAGCAAATATGTCACTACTAGAAAATCTAAGGCAGTAAAATCTTATAGTGTCCAAGTGTTTGAATCCAGAACCTCTCGAAGTCGCGCTTGCAGCCAACACAACCAACCGGCAGTCAATATAATGTAGGTACCTACTTGTATATACACAATTTACTTGTTTAAATAAACTTGATTACGGACTGAGCTAATGTGACTTATTTGAAATGCAATCTAGTTTTAATGTGTCTTGAAGACAGAGAGAGGTGATCCTATTTTCATCACAGTTTTTATACTTTATAGAATTTTTCTACAGTCGTTTTTGGGCCAAAATTTTGTGTGTTTATTTTAACTATTTGAATCTTCAAAATGTTGTTCTCACCCTATCTTCTCATAGTAATACAAAAAAACTAATACCCACAACAGAAACAATGGCGCCATTTTTTTTTATCTATGCGCAAACATTCGTATTACATATCACGACTCTTTTCGCACACGCACCCGCTCGTGTATATACTTGTACATACGTACGTACACTAATGTACATTTGTATACGTCTCAGAGTACATACATGAGCACAGAAACAAACTCCTCTACGGCGGCCCTACTTTACGACCGCCTATTTATAATGTCACTTACATTACATTTGGTACCGTTTAATATCACCATCATTAGCGCTTGTACCGTTCACCCGTTGAACGTAACTCGTCTCTCACAATCTGTAGATTTAAGGCAGTTACGGCACTGCCGTACCGCTGGCGAATCGTCCGGCGCGCGACCGCACGGGTCGGCACGCCTACTCCGTGCGTCCTGCGTGCCGGTGCGGAGAACTAACTACAAGGAGTGCACGTTTCTTGACAGTTGCCGCAAGCGATGTTATCTTCAAATCGCACGAAACTACGTAAACGCAAATTAACATGCTAGAATTGAAAGTTAGATCTATGGAGTGACAGGCTCAACTTGCTAACTAAACTTATAAAGCCATCAATGCTTAAACCTTAGATGTTAAACAAAAAAAATACATTCATGCACCGAAATGGCGCACCGCAACGTGTCTATCTCTAGTTGTGTGTACGGTGTAGCGCATTCTGTGTTGTTGTAATTCTCAGGTCTGTTAACGCTCGTATTTAATGCGAAATTATAATGTACATATTAAGCGATGATCTCACTCGCGCACCTAGCCGGCTACTGTTGTAACTTAAGTCGTGTACGTACATACAGACAAACAAACGTTGATCTAATCGTTGTTTATTGTACGTAATTATGTAGTAGCTCCCCGAGCTCGTACGGGGAAACTGTTAATGGTGCCGCCTCGATAGTTCCTCCAAATATTATATATTTTTTTTATAGTATGTGAGCGTTAATTGTCCGAAACTGGTTTTTTGAGTTGCCGGAGTCCACAGCTGGGCCTAGAGCTCCCGTAATCGGCGCCACTCCACACGACCCTGGTCCTCTTAAATGAGATCGCACACCACCTCGTAGATGTGCGATCTACCCGTATGCTCCTTTTACCGAGTCGTGGCCACCATTTATCTCTCTCCATCGATTGTCGTTTTGTTGTACGAAGTATCCTTAATAGAATGATTGATTATGTACCGTTCCTTTCTTTTGTTATAAGGGCTTTCGATATTGGATATTATTTCATGAAAGCGCCATCTACAGGAATAAGCTGTGGAACTATTCATATTTCAAAGAAAGTATAGTTCCTATGCGGCGACGTAGCTCCAAAAAAAATTCGGTTCAATTATTGTTTAAATTTCACTACTTTCATATAGTTACAAAGCTCCAATAACGTGCCAAAAAGGCCGCTTATCTATAATAAGATATTAGAAAAGGAGCTTTTAGCCATTATTTACAAGATCTCATTTAGATCTATAAAAAATAAGAAGGTCAGAGTTGTGATCAAACAATAGGAAAGTGAAGAAAATCTATGTGATATATTTATTACTGGAGGTTTGTTAAAGTTGACAAATTCACATGAAAGTTACTGTACAATTGACCGCTGAAAAAGAAGCCTGCATTAAGAGTGCTATAACCTAAAATTGTAGCGGTGATTAATACGAAAATTTTATGTAAGTATACAATACGTTCCTCCACAACATTGGTACTTTAAAAAATGTACCTGTTCGTACAACATATAACGCCATCTAGCGACTAATAGCTGAACCGATGCAGAACTACTTTCGACGTTGGCAAAGGTTTGTTATTTTCAACAATTATTTTCTTTATGACGGATTTACTGCACAGGTAAGTGAATAATTTTGATACTTTTATTGCTTCCACTTATTTCTTAATTCTTATAATGGACAAAAAACGCTGTTAAATGCCGACTAAAAAACAGATTTTAAAAATTTTCCCCAGTTTACCGCATTTGATAATTTGTGTTTAAAGATTTCCATTGCGTGACGTAACATCACGCCTGTTATCCCCGAAGAGGTAGACAGAAGAGTGTAGTACACTCCCACGTTTCACCAAGTACGTTTACGTCCCACTATGGATTAGGTGGTGAGCCTATTGCCCTGCACCGGGTACCAATCCAGACTCCGAGCCACTATTAGAAAATCTAAATTAGATAACTTAGATTAGGTTTGACTCCCGGGTCGGGCCCGGGAGTCAAACTCAGGACCTCTTGATTGGCAGTCGCGCTTGCAATCAACCAACCAACGAGACAGTCACACATTCAAATTACATTGGAGTAATTATTTGTAATAATTTGAAAATACGAAGCAGAAATTTTTTTTAGCCTACTGAATAAAATAGAATCATAATTGTTCAATTGGAAGATATTTTTAAACAGAAATCTTAGTAATGGTTCCCTATTATAAAATACTTGATGTAAATAAGTTTTATTTGTTTCCCTAGCAGAGTCAAGGAGAGAAGGGTCCACGGAGGAGCCCTCCGCGCCTGACTTAGACCTCGACACGAGCGACACCACCACTAAGGATCCACCTGAGAAGGAACACAAGTGAGATATTTTCCTTTTTAATATTTTAGCCACAACGCCATCTAGCGAAATCAAAGTAATCTGTTTCATTTGTATTGGCTGTATTATTGTTGTCAATGTGCAGATGTTTAATATCCAATGTACTGTTAAGGTGGCCAGTGCAAGATAAGTTAATTATAGGTGTAAATAATTTGAAATAAGTTGCATTGTCAATTTTTGCCGGTTTTCAAGATGTAAATAAACAATAAAAATAAAAATTACAGTGTTGATGCTATATTAGCGTTATAATGTTAAGGCCGGCTTCATTTAAAAGACTACGGTATATTACTAGTTTTGTATGGCATGACCTAAAATGTTTGAAATTAAAGTAATAACTATAAAAGTTCCTTCCATTACGGGTACGGGTAATTAATGACCTCTCATATTTGTATTATCATACCTGAAACAAGCGTAATCAATGGCGCCATAAATTTTCAATTCGTAATTTGAATATAAAAACTGAAAAGCGCTATCTTGTAACGATATTTCTCGACTATCGTAGTTATGCTATTGTGCATTAGATGGCGCTGTACACCTATTTAATAACGAGGTGTCTCTCTGACGACCAATTAAATATCTTTTGTTTTTTGTGTGGTTAATACTCTCAATATCTAATATCGCGTAGAGCTGCATGTAGTGAGGTACGTGTTTGCGCGCAGCTGGCGGGGCGCGGGCGTGCGCGGCGTGAACCGCACGGAGAGCTGCCGCGAGCGCGACGCGCCGCGCCGCGGCAAGCACCGCAACGCGTCCGACCCCAACCGCCTCACCGCGCACCACAACCAGTGAGTGCCGCCTTTTGTACTCCTTACTACTCATACTCGTCTCTTGTCTCTCTAACTCTTACACGTCCCAGCTAGAAACAAAACCTGCGTGTAGCACGCCACACATGCCTTCTTCTTTCGTTCATTTTATTCGATCATGTGAGGGTTGCTGAAAACTACGTTATCTATTTAAATCTTACGGATAATTTGGTATAAAGTATATTATCATAGCAATTCGCAAATCGGTCGTAGCAATTAAATATGAGTTGCTTACCTACATACGTTCAGAAAACGATGCTTTAAGCAGTTAAGATATTACCCTGTCCTTCCTGGATGATATTAGTAATAGAAAACGACGGTATATCGAACAGCTCATTGTTAAATTAGCATGTATGATTACGGACGTTCATTGGGAACATAACTAATAAAATGGAATATAGCATTTCATCTACAGTGTAGGTCGCTACTCTATAACAGATGGCGTCACTTTATTTGTGCAGATATCTTCATTAGTAAAGGAGCATTCTATAGAATACCTACATATTTTAAGAGGTCGTATCTAAAATAAGGCGACATTATTTCGCGGCATTGTAGTGATCACCATCATCAATCCTTTTATCTTCCGCTTGTTAGACCTGGCACCAAGTATAACTTTCTTCAATCGTTTCTATAATTCTTAAATATTTTCTATTAGTTTAATATATTGATTAATACAAAAACGAAGTTTTGCTCTTACCCACTTTATTGTCGTAAATGAGCACTGAAAAGGATAAGTTGAAAATTTGTTCTTCAAAGAGCAATACGGATAATGAAAGCTTGTAGGTATGCAGGTTCGTGACATGATTATATTATAGACGTAAAAAATATTATATTTTTGAAAATTCACGCGTTACGTGAGGAATATTAATATAATTCGAAATCGACTGCCTCTTTGGTCGTGTTGGTTGCAAGTGCGACTGCCGATCGGGAGGTCCTAGGTTCGATTCCCGGGTCGGGCATTACAAAAATATTCGAATTTAGATTTTCTAGTAGTGGCTCGGAGTCTGGATATGTGCCCGATGCATGGCAATAGGCTCACCACCTATTCCATAGTGGGACGTAAACGTAACTGGTGAACTGTCACTCCCAGTGTTCTAGACTCTTCTGCCTACCTCTTCGGGTATTACAGGCGTGATGTTAGGTTTTTTTTTTGTTTTTGTTTTTTTGTTCTTTTCGAAATAAGGGTTCATTGTATTATTTTTTAAGCTTCCCTGGATAACACAAGTTGTGTTTTGTATCGTACTGAAACGTTTCACTCGGGTAAAACCGCAAGCCGCAGCTAGATTGCTAATAGATTTCATACGTTTGCTGTCAAAATTTTTCTCCGTGGACAATTGGAACACCGCGCAACCGAAGTGTTGAACTGGTACCGTTGAGGATAACGTAACCTTACGCACTATCGGAGTTTTCCATAGTGTTATTTGCGAAGTCAGCTAACTGGCGGGCGACGTGGCTGACTATGGCCATCATTTATTTCCATTTTCATGAGATAAAGTTTGACAATAAGTTCTAATATAGTCTTCCATTTCTTAATCAATAACGAAAAATGTCTTTTACTTCATAGTTTTATATCTACTTATTACATTTGTATTATGGCATCTATCGTCCAGTTCTATTATTACGTATACGTGTAGATTCGATTCCATCGCCTAGAATAGCCGCATGCCGGCATGTAGACGGTCATTACAGGGATTTTCTCTTATTTCCAAACTATCACCGAACTTAATTCAACGTCGCGTCTAGACTTTGCAACGTTCCAAATAGAATGTATACCTCAAGCCAAAACGCACCTTATTGCGTTTTCGTACACGTCGAAAACAGCATGAATGTCCCGCTTAGTTTTAGCAATTCGTCCAACTGCGTTCATGTAATTTTGAACTTTATGTACTTAAGTGTGAAATATATTATTGAATGCTGTGAAGTATGTAAATTAATGCATCGTAATCCAATCTAAACTGAACCGTATCTATCGTCAATAAAGCTCATATTTCCTTGTACGTAATGACCATAGTATCTTGAGCCGTAATCTGTATAGTGTGATCTATTGTTGGGGGATCACGCGACACGTCCAGTGTATTTGGACCCGCGGCTGGCGCAGTGCGCCGCGTGCGCGCGGGTCTCGGCGGCTGGTCGCGCGTGCCGGCGCGGCGAGCCACCGGGGCACGCGGCAGTGCTCAGTCTCGCCCGCGCCGCGCCGCTCGTCGGGTGGCGATATTAAAAAAGAAACAATATAGTATAAATACTGATTAACAATATTCAGATCGCGCGTGTTAGGTGTGGACAAGTTCGTTCGGTAAATTCATATCGTTTTAAATTTTAATTGATGTTTGCAGTTTTGTAAACATTAACACGCGTTAATTAAATAATTTTACGATAACAGAATGAAAATTTACTATAGGTACACATAATTATATATTCCTATGTTGCTGTCATGTCCTTTCAAAGTTCAAAATCGTACATTTAATAATATTAGCTCTGCTTTTTTGTTTTATTTATGTACGTAATTAGATTTAACGAAAGTGATTTTCTTCTCCTGTAAAGGATTCACATGACGTGTGTATTATGTACCCACAGTGTATGAACATCGAAATAGATAATGCTATTCAAACTGCCGAGTGACGGCATTATTCGCTGCATAATTACTGCAACTGTAGTCGTCAAAGTGTGCTTTGAAGAAGACTAGACGTGGTTTTTAATAGTGGTCAATGAGAGTTTTACGAAACTCTAAAAATTATATAGAGTTATATTATGGATATATATATATATTATGTGGTTATCACAGTGCTGCCACACGGCCGTTGTAAAATATTTTTAAACATTTACAAGGTAACATTTTGTGACAAATTGGAGCGGCGTTATCAAACGTTTTCGATAATAAATACATAGAGCTATTGAGTCGCTAGTAAATGTTTTATTTTTAATGTCCATTAACCATTTGAAATAAATATCTTAAAAGGCAAGTGTGGCAATACTGTCTCAGTCCGTGTTAAGACCACCACTGAACATGAGGCTCCTCGTAGACGGCAAGGCATTTAGCCGCGTGTAGCCTCATTCACCACACCGTAAGAAGTTATGTATGTACGTAGGACGACTTGGATCTCACGGACATGTTTAGGTGCAGCTGTGGACCGCAGCACATATTAGAAAATGATGGGATGTGACGTACGAACATGTAACCAACTTCTCATCAATATATTACGTTAACGGCACCGCAGTTCACTGCTGGGCTCGCGTCCTGCGGTAGGGAGGACTTGCGGACGTTCGTGATACATACTGAGGAGCTAGGGGCGTATGGAAACTATGAGCTTATTTTTATTATTATATTTCAACTTAAACCATTCTTAGCGTCCGTGATATGTTATGTATTAGTTACAGGTTTAGTCATAGTTTAGTACTCCTTCAACATTACAACAACTTGTAGGTATTCTTACACTTGACATAGTATCTGTGACGTATGCGTCAACCTTATAAATATCATTTAAATTAAATCCATTTACAAAAGAAATATTCGAAATCAATCTAATTTAATCCTATGCGTTTTAGTTCGCGTGGGCCTGCTGCTGTCGATGACCTGATTTGCAATACGGATGTTAGTAGGTGTGTGGGCTGCGTCCAAATATCAACACATTTTTTTTCACGGTTAAGTACTCACATACAATACTCAGAAATGAACTCGGCACTCGCGAGGAGTGCGCAACGTTCCCCAACTTCTCTCCGTATCTCTTTGGGAATTACAGGCGTGATGCTACGTATGTTACTTAGTTACCTTTTTACTTGTCCTACGCACAGTACCTATCTCGCGATTATTACAATCGACGTATTCTTTATGACAAGCCGACGCGTTGAGATAACGTAGGGAACTGTTGTATGCGCCCGGCGTCGGATGTCCCGCACTCCGGTACGGCATACGGGAAACGTCCCGACGGTGGAGGGGCGAGTGGTGGTGGTGGCGGTGGCGGTGGTGGTGGCGGTGGCGGTTGTGGCGGCGGTAGTCGGAGGAGTGGGAGCGGAGGAGGGGGGGGTGAGGGGAGCGCACCGCATTGCAGTTCAGTCTCTGTTATTTATTGTGTCTACGCCTCGCTGCTGTTTAATGAAAACATAGCCCTTTCATTATCGTAACTGTCTATAGTCACGTATTTTAGTTCATCTTTGTACGTCATCTTTATATCGTTGTGCAACCCAGTACCGGTCTTCTCTCACAATAACTGAGCCCGTGGTGTGTCCCGCTGGCTGACTGCCGGTGGCTGCTGCTGCCGCTTCGCACGTCCCAGACAACGTTACGTACAAGTCCATGGTGGTGTGCAGGTTTCCTCAGTATTCTTCGGTCCTTCTTGTATAAGAATTGCTTAAGACACCCCCCTCCGTCCGCACTAGAGTACTGATAGCCTATCATTACATATTTTATTCACAACATATTTTAGCTATTTGTTTAGAAGTAACTACTAGTGTTATTGCAGTACGAGCTTAATGAAACACACATAGACTGCTAATGCAACGTTTACTCTCACGTAGTGTATATTATATTACATATATTCGCGCCAGGTTCTCCACGGGTTAGGCAAAAGGTCGAGTCCGAAATATCTCTATTCTGCACCCACCACTCTCTTCGTACGCGCACGCCGGTTTCGTACACATCGGACTCCTTCATCGGCCAGTGTCTTGTACTTATATACTCGTGTATATATTTATACATATATCAGCACTCAACATACGTAGGTACATATTAAAACATACATTATTAACTAAGTACGCACTTTGTAAAACACTTGAATGAATTTCAAAATATATTCCTCCGAACGCTAGAACGTCGAAGACGGAAACATTAAAACTATACTTTTAATTGTCGGCAATATATCGTGTGTTGCCGTGACGTTGGAAACATACATATGTAGCCGGCGGGCACCGCACCCGAACCCTGCCTGTGCCGAGTGAACAGCCGTGGCCAACAGCGGGACGGTGAAAACGTTACGGAACCGGTGCCCGAATATTAGGACACACAAATATTTTACACATTTTACATACATACATAGTCGTTAATATACATTTTCTTGTATTAACAAATTTGCAAGTAAACAATTCGACGTTTAAATATTTCCAATAATATATTTATTGATTTGTTGTCATCATACCGTATTCTTCACCGTTTGTACGATTGTCGGAAATCGCTCGCGCTCGTGTTGCGGCGTTACTTTACATTGTAATAAGAATTTTCACTTCTACAGTGCATGTCAGAAGGGATTAGCGTTTAAATATACAATGCTGTTTCTAACACGTCGTTTTCATATATTTTGAGGTTAACGTTTGACACGTTTGCAAAAACAGATCAGACTGCTTTTAGCACGGGACAAAGGCACTCACGCCGATGTGACACATAATTTATTTCCTATGAGTACTTCTGTGTATAGTTTTTTTTCTACCATCGACGTGATTGAGTATCCTTGAATTGTACACCGCTACATATACTTTAAGCATGATTGATTTTGTCGAAAATTCACTATCTTCTGTGCCCGCTGTGGCCCGCGCGACGCCGGGCGCCGGTCGCTGCACTCGCTAGTTTCGGTTTTCCTGGTAACATTAAGGTTTCTCTCGCGACTTCGTATA
>DWDU01000322.1:0-20165 GCA_018245575.1 Jemadia suekentonmiller | reverse complement strand
GCGACCGCCCGCTGCACAAGCCGCCCATCGACAAGGACAACGAGTTCAAGGTGCGCCCGCGCCCCCCACCCCGCGCCCTTCGCGTCATCGAACTTTTACCGCATTCCGTTTTAGTGTCCAACGAACATCCTGTTCTGTTCGGTAATATAGTGATGGTTGCAATATAATACCGAATATTTATTCAAGAATAAAAAATCAATAACCTTTGTACAGGTTTTACCGTAGTAGTTTAAATATACTTAAAATAACGTTCTCAAATTAAAATGTTTGTTCCTTAACCTCTCGTATGCCGGAACGTGGATCCCTGTAATCCTCTTAAACTGCCGGAACGCGGATCCGCGCTGAAACGACTTTTTTCATTTTTGTGATGTACTACATATAAATAAGGTTACAAATCGCAGAAAGGAATTGCTATTGAGTGAAGGTATGTTCTAATTGCGATTAAAGTGAATCATTACGAAACTATAAACTTGAACTGATTATCTAAATTAATATTAAATAACGGATGAGTACGCGCGTACGCTTAATGACCGGAAACGAACTCACTACAATTTTCAATTTTCAATAATTTTACCTAAAATGAATTGACACAGCGTGTAATGCTGACTAAATGAAATAATGTACGAGCGTTGCCCATACACCCTTTGTAACTTATGTCACAACGAGCATGTTACAGTGTGTCGTTTCGTTGTAATATTTTCACCAGAAGAATATCATTCATATTGTCTAGTAACGTCCTATTTTTTCACTACCTAGGATTTTTAGTGTAGAAACGTAGAATAACTATACATATCAACGTAGTATTTATTACCTTTACATTTCTATTGTATTTTAAAATTCCATTTTCCTTCATTGCTTTTCAGAGTCTATGGATCGAACGAACAACTCTTGTAACGGAAAACACGCTACCGGGTATCTTGCGATGGTCCGAAGTTGTTTCTAGATCTGTAGAGGAAATCCCACCTGTAGAGGTAATTTACACAAAAAAATATTACGTACATAATACCAATTTTTATAATGACATCCCTATATTAATTATCATTAATAAAATTTACAGTTCGCGTGCGAAACAATGGAAGCCACCGAGCGCGAGCTGCGAAGTCTCATCTCTCAGTACACCGCCGACCCCACGCTGAACATCAACCCGTTCTCGATGCGTCTCCAGGGCACTATCGATGCGAACGTGCAAGGCGGCATCACCAAGTACGAGCAGGCGTTCCTCACGGCCGAGTTCAGCCGCAGCGCCGCGCCGCGCGAGGCGGCCGCCGCGGCCAAGCTGCGGCGCCTCGTGGCCTCGCAGCTGGCCGTCGTGGACGCGGGGCTGCTCCTGCATGGCCGTCTGGCGCCCGAAGAAGTCAAGCCGCTTCATAGGTGACTGAGAAACAAATATTTTTCTGGGCTATTTCTCTTAAAGAATTGAGAGGAACAGATACTAAAAAATAAATATTCAGTTGACGTGAAAAGAAAACTATTATTATGTATGTATAGCAACAGCACTGTTAATGAATACGTGTATATTTGATTTTTCAGGCGTTTGGTGGAACGCTTTACCCAACTGAGACAGAATTTAGGGCCGGGACTCGCTCGAGCCAGGCGACAACTGTCAGAGAGTATTGTCAAGTAAGAATATTTGAATAATAATTCATGACTAACGATATAAAAGTAAACCTATAATTATAATGACCTATTCCATAGTGGGACGCAATCGTAATTGGTGAAAGTGGGAGTGTACTACACTCATCTGCCTACCTTTTTAGGGATTACAGGCGTGATTGTACGTTTATGTTACGAATTACAAGTTCACTGTGAGAGAATGTGACTTCGAACAGTTTGTCAGGAAATGCTGTTTTATTTACAATCTTTTCTACCTTCATGTCGAGTTGTTACTGAGTTTACAGTGTTGTATTTTTCTTTACAGTACCCCATTACCACCAGTACCGATGTTAGACAAGCGATCACATAGCATACAACAAAACGATACGTATTATGAAGAAGGACATCTGTACAATAAGCCAATTGTATGTATCTCAACATTGTTAATATTTCTAATTTACAATATTGATGTACCAACCTTTGCTAATAATATTTAACCACAAAACCCAAATATTGCCGGTGATGCCACCTGCTGTGTTGCCAATACATAGCAGTTTGTAAATTTTGCTTATTTTTTATTTATTTAATAATATTTTGAGAAGTAAAAATGAGTCCGTTACTTCGTACATACGTTGACTACTGATACATTGTTACTTACATATGCAGCTTCCAGTCATTAATATAATTAATGTGTTTCTTAGACACACTGTCACAGATCTATTATTGTTGCTGCCAAGCGTTTTTCCTTTGCGTCTGTTTACTCATACTACGGCAATTGTATTGACTGTTAAACATTTCAGTATTCCCTGGACGACGCGGAGCAACAAAGCATAATGTCGAGCAGTTTACCCGTGACGGATAACAGGGATTGCCCGGACGACGGCTCCATGGTCAAATCCGCTCCACCTCTCCCACTGAGACCCAAGTCTGGTGATCCGAGAAGTCCCACCCGACCGCCCTTAGAAAAGTATCGGTAAATAATTTATTTGGATTATTAACGTTCATGAATTATCGAATCCCCAAAAGATCTTTGTGGTTAAACGACACTTAGTTTATACAAGTAGTGAGTATACAATCTCCTTTTACGCAGTTCAAAGAAATTGTATATGATTATGCACTTTTAGTTAATTCATCTGTAACATTAATGAATCTTAAACGACTTCTGTTGGAGAAATAATACAAAATAATCTGAAGATAATTTAGAAACAATCAGTATTCATAAAACGCTATAAGAACTACAGTGCTGTACGGCTGTGGGTCCATAGGTATCCACGGTAACCAAATATTACATACTCTGTTATATGGAATGTAGGGAAATCCATAATTTACGACTATATAACAATTTGAAACCTCTTGCGAGTGCAATGCGAGCAGCTGGTGAGAGCGCGCGTGTGCCGCAGCGAGGCGGACGACGAGGCGGAGGCGCGGCGCGGCGCGCGCGCGTCGTGGGCCGCCGACGCGCCGCCGCTGCCGCCGCGCGCCGGTGAGCCCGAGCGCCGCCACCCACTCACTATTCAACCGCATTGTACAAAAATTGTCCTACTGTTGCAACGTGTTCATATTTCATTTCTCTAAACATTCACCATCCACTCCGTTGTCGTTCCACTGCCGAACACGGGTCTACTCTCGGATTGAGAGGGTTAAGACTAGTCTGCCCCGCTGGCCGAATGCGGTTTGGCATACTTCCTACATCTTACAGAACGTAATGTGTGCAAATGTCCTCGCGATTCTCTTTCACTGTTATAATTGATATTTGACTTAAATACTATTGATCTTTTAACATCTGCCATATGTTATTCTTTCCGTGTTTAATAATCACCCGTAAGATAAATAACAGCCTAAATAAAACCAATTAGGTGTTACTGAGTCACATATATTTTCACTGGCAATGTTTTATCTGTATAGATTGAGACAAATAAGCTTTGCTTATTTCACTTTTACTTTAATTAAAAGCAAAAATTACTAAATTGCAATAAATCAATGTCTAAAGACTAAATGTCAATAAAAAAATGAACATTTGTAGGCGAGAAACGGTCGTGGGGCGACGCTCCCGCCGTGCCCCGGCGCGGCGCGGCCGAGGAGCGCGACTCCGGCCTGGGGCTCGACCACCATTACACCAACGCCGACGACCACAAGCTCAAACACAACGGTACACTGTTCATCACTTATATAATAATATCACTTATACTATAATAAAACTGAAAAATGAATCAAAACTTCACGTGACAAATGAAAAGAAAAATTATTAACTGAAAATATTTTTCGTATATTACCCATCGCCTGAGGCATAATTCCACGCAAATAGTTTTATTGATATATATTACAGGCAATTTTTATCATTGTTCATTACGGTACTTTATTGTTCATATGAACATAATGATAAAATACTGTTTCAGACTTGGACCTAGTGGAATCACTACGTTACGAGGAGATAATCGCAATGATGTCGGAGCCTCTGCGCGTGGACGAAGACGAGACCCCACCCCCTATCCCCCCCAAAGGCCTGGGACACCTTAGCAGCTTCGATTCAGGCCACCACGAGAACGGAGAATCGCACTGCTAAGTATATATTTATCGAGTTAATTCTAAAAGTCAATACTTAGAAACAGTATTAAAAGTAGCAGACGGAGCGAAGTGTTCGGTGTTGCCAGGTGCGTTATGTCTGTTATGAAATCTATATAATGTTACATAAACACTGACCATATAAATATAAGTGTAGCGAGAAAAGTTACCTGTACAGGTAATATTGTTCGCAGGATATTAAGTTGATAACTGAATTCCTATCTGATATCAGGGACAGATTGTTACATATAACCTTTTGTACTACATATAATAAGTGTAAAATTTGATACAACTGTGACTCTTTTGTACTTGGTATTCTAATTAAAATATACATTTCCGTTGTCTAAGGCGAGTGTTTGCGAATACTTATAAGCATACTAGTAACATCTAGTATTGGCTATGGGTTTAGTCCAAACTAAAAAGCTTATTTGATTAGTTGAAAGAAATTGATTTAAATTACATTTTAAAGTAAGAATATTTCACGTCTGCGTTTGACAGATTAAAGTATTGCCAGTTGTTAAATTTTATTTTGTATAATTAATATCGGACGGAATATTACGTCGATTAACTTCCTTAATCTGTCAATGTTTAAAGTTCGCTATTATTGATATTTTTATAAAGTTTTTAAAAGCTAGCCCGTCCCTAGCGCAGCTTTGTAGGTTCGTGTTTCATATCTTAGCTTATTTGGTAGCCAAGGAGGAAATTTTATGAAAGGCAAAATAAGTATTCTGAGTATTTTATACACGGCGTGAGTACATTAAAGTAATTATTTCAAAATTTTTTTCTTAATTTTTTTTTATATTTGATGTATAATGGGTAAGTGTTAGTAATAAATATAAACAGAAGACTCAAAACTAAAAATTGAATTGGAGATATTTTGAAAGAGATCACAAAGAGATTTACATACATATTAAAATATGCAAACTATCGGATTAAACTTTGCCAACCATTGGTATAGCTTCATAGATAGTTTTTTCTTTCTCATGCTATAATCGGAGGGCTTACTGAGATTACTATGAATGTGGCGTGTAGGAACCTTGAGACGAATCGAATACGAGAAGCGTAGTACATAATTTATTTTTAACACGCCACGTGTAGCGCGTGCGAGCAACGGAAGTGTTCATATGAGATGTCATACAAAGGAAAGTACATAATTATAATAGTATTTTTCTAGTAGAAATAATTTATATGTATGTATGCATTTAGATTTAACGTGTTAACGATTGCAATGCGATGTCCATCAAACGTGAAATGTACAGAAATGCTTTGTAATGCAATAAAACGCCGCCTTACAAATGTTACTAGCAACGTGACGTAGCGCGGGTTGCTGTGGCATCGCACCCACACGGAGTGCACACCGTGGCGCTTGCGGATCATCGTTATTATGGTCCTTGAACGTTATTAGACGATTCCAACGCTTGTCGGTAGATTGTATTGTCTTGTTAACTCTTCAATAAAATGGCCGGAAAGTCATTATTTAGTCAATCGTATGATATGTATGTAGTTAACATTGCAGTTATTTAATTTTCGCCTAAATGCATATCATTCCGTAAAAGGGAAATTAGTAGTTAATAGTGCGCTCATTCGTGTACTTATATTTATATATTCGCTTGATTTGTATCGCATTTAGTTTTTTTTTTTCAACGGGGCCATACGAACAGGTGATAAATCGATATTCAATGAATAATAGTAATGACAGCTATAAAACAATGCAACTTAGCAGAAAAAAAAGATTTTTTAAAATTTATTTTTATATGACGACAGTGAGGTTAATATGCATTTTAGGATTAAACATTAGATCGTAATAATTGTCGTAGTGAATATTTATTTTTATTATTAGCGCATATCCAAAGAGTCTACTGGATCTATGCTTATTTGAAAACGTACATAATATGTTAAATATATAGAATGTTTTGGAGTAATTAAATTTAAAAATAAAGTCAAGACAGATGGGCTCGAATATACTTAGAAGAAAATATTGACTGAAATTTTCGTGCGTTTTTCTTTCTACACTATATTGACATTTTTCGTCTAATTCATATTTTTTATACATATTTTATAGCAACTGATTTTATAAATGGCTGCTTTGTATTTCGTTTTACTTTTGACTAAACTAAATAATAATAAGGTTTATTTTACATCGATAACATTTTTATTATTATTAAATTCAGGCGTATGGATTTTTTTATATATTAAATTTAATATTACACTTATGGTAACTACCAATCTTGTATTTTTTGTAATGAAATTGAGATTAAATATTTTTATAATTTTATAAGGACTGTAAAAACGGCGTCATTGGAAAACAATTTTTTTAATACATTGGCTATTGACTTGTGTTATGAAATGATTTATTTTACTATTCTACTGTTTCGATTGTAACTATGGTGCCAAAAGTTGATTTTTAGATTCGAATAAAATAATTTCATGTTGTAACTATAACAACACAATACAAAGGTACCTTTTCTATGGTTACACAAAAAAAAAACTAACAATACTAGATATAAACTCAGTACCCGTCACCTGTTACAATAACAAATTTGAAATTAATGTTGAAAAAATTATTGCATGTAAGTGACGACGGTGCGAGTGGCTGTTTATTTAATATATTCACTTTACATTTGACATTACAAGGCACCATAAATGTAAAATATCGCTTGTTTTTATTTTCACTCAAAATTACTATTGACAGCGATATACATATTTATATACAAAGTTTTATTTTTTATATTCATATTTTAAGTTACATACGTACATTTGTTATATTAGTTCTTTTTTAATTCGTGGCGTTTACATACACTATTTATGCCTGTGCATTCCTTCGAAAAATTCAAGTGAGAATTGTATCCACAAACCGGTATTGTATAATGAATTACGAAGATCAAGGCACTGCGGTATAGAATGCTTTTGCTTCGCTTCATAAAAAATACTCATATAGGGTTTCCTTACTAATTACTATGTTATAGAGCTTCGGTTTGTTTCTTTCGTTAGCCATTATGTTACCATTACGTGCCACAGTTATCTTGTTTTATAACTAAAAGTATTGCATTTGTTTAATTGAATATTATGCAAGGGAAATATAATAACACCTTATATTTATTAGTTTTTCTTTTGATGTTATATTCAAGTACCACAAAAAGCCCCCGATAATACAGTGCAATTTATTATTAATAATTTTTAGTATTTTAACTTTACATATATATATTTACGTTAGAATAGTGTTTATCATGTCCAAATATATTGAATTAGAATTAGTTGTAGTTAAGTGCTTAATTATCAATGTAGATTCCATGAGAGTTTTCGTTTTGGGCTTTAATATTAAGATCTCTAGATTTGATTCGTCAATCAGTCAGTTTAATAATTTCATAATTTTTATTATGTTTAAAAGGCGTTATATATTATCTGCTGTATTTTAAGAGTATGAATGTAATGCAATAAGTAATAATTTATGCAATAATGCAATAATTTAAACGTGAATGCAAGATAGAAGAACATTCTTCCGGGCAATAGTCGTTACAAGTCTTTCCAAATAACTGAGTGATATTTTCAAATTTTTTACACATTACCGTAGCTTTTTTAATATACTTCTTATACCTTAAGTGTTAGGCGATAAGTTTACATTTCCAACGAACAATTTCTGATATATTTACCGCTATTGTATACATTGTAATATGTTCTATTCGTATCTCTATATTCTCTACATAAAATGTATCCTAAGGCTTCGTTACGATTTATTGACTCTTTAAAGCATCTTGTCCACGTATTTTGTGTGTTTATGGTCGTTAGTGAAATTCGGTCATTCAGTTGCGGTGTTTCGTATTGTTTTAAGAACATAATGTCATAATGCCTATAGAATCGTGAGTGAACGGAATCTTACTTATAATATATGTGTATTAACTGCCTCGTTGGTCGAGTGGTTGCAAGCGCGACTGCTAAACGAGAGGTTCTAGGTTCGATTCCCGGGTCGGGTACAATCGGATTTTTATAACTTGAAATTTGTAGTGGCAGCACGGAATCTCGATTTATGCTCGGTATGTGACTATGGACTCACTCCCTATGCCATGGTTGGACGGAGAAGAACAGAGACGGAATGTACTACAATCATCGGCCTAGCCCTTCGGGGAATACAGGCGTGAGGATAAAAAAATACGCATATAAATGAGAGAGTGCGTGTTTGGATATTTGTTGCTTAATCACCCAAAAAAGGACCGACTTTCACCAACGAGAACCTATTATTAGATACGTTTAGATTTGGTCGTTGTAAGGTATCATACTGTTTTGTACTTTATACAATAGTTTTTCTAAGAGTGCCCTTCTGGGCGTCGATTGTTGAAAAATTGACTTGGAGCAGCTTTGATCAGCGGATGGTGGGAGGCACACCACGTCCTCGTTCAGATCCTAAAGTCATCTGAAAACATATCAATATGATCTTACATGCAGTGGCTGTTTTTGTTTGAAACTGAAAATGGTCTAATGAAATATGAAAAGGAGTGAAATCATGAAACGGTGCCTGGAATATAAAGACTTGATTAAAATTACCTCTACAAGTGATGCAGAAAACGTGAAATATTTTTCAAAATATATTTGAGAAAATTAAACAATGTCACAGTTAAACAGTCTTCCATTTTAGTGTGCGCTTTCTGTAGTTCTAACTCAAGTGAGGTACAAAACAGTAAGCCGTTATACATCCCTACAGAGTTATTGAGTTTGAATAGTTTTGACTGATATTATTTTGTAGTAAAGATTTATTTAAATTTATGTTACGTGTGTGTATGTTAGTCTGTAGCGTTATACATATATATATTTAAAATTTTAAAAAACGTAACAACACTGTAATGTGAATTTTACCAAAAATTTCTCCAGCTATTTTTGTAACTTACAATTGTGTATAAACAAGTTAGTGAAATATCGTTTATTTATTTCGTCATTTACTTAATATTGTGAGAAATGCGTATCTGAAATCGCTCGAGGCTCAGTGTAGGAGGTGTTCGAAGATTTTGTTCGTCAGTGAATATGTCAAATGACCGACGCCATTTTGGAATGTCTTAGTATTAAATTGGGCGGGAAAGATGAATTTTTCAATGATGTCTTCCGGTTTTATTTTCGTGTTTTTTCCTTTTTTACAGTAAAGTTTATAATGAAGGTAATAATAATATCTTTAATACGTTGCGACGTATTCACTGATGATCCGTAGACAAGTAATAATGTTCGCCAAATGAATTGTTCAGTACAAAGTGTAGCGAATAGGAGAGCGTTGCTAAATAGTGGTTTGTAACCGTTTCATTGTATGCAAATGAGCGAAATAAATATTTAGATGAATTTATTCAGTGGTTTTTTTTTTTTTTTGGTATTTTATCCTGAAACCTGCATGTTCGAATAATCACAAGCTTGCAAATGTTGTAAACTGAAATGTAGAGTTACACGTTACAGTTAAAAAGTGTTGCTTTTGATTTTTATTGTAAAGTAAAAGTATTTGCTTAAGTATTAAAATTATTGATAGTGAAATCGCAAAATACTGAAAATTTTCTAATTCGTCTCTGATACATCACTGGAACCATTGATAGCATGAATTAAACATCAAGCCTAAATACCACACGTACAAAACAGTGTGCCCGGTGCATGCATGGCAATAGGCCCACCACTTATGCCATAGTGGAGCGTGATGGTACGTATACCAAAACACAAAAAAATTAGATAGGGCTTATAAGGAAGTGAAAATAAAAATGTTCGGCCTTGATGTGGTAACGGCGCACAGGAATGCGCATTGCCGTCGGCGCAGTGGTCGCGATTATTGTATTCACCGCGCGTTTCATAATAATGAGCGCTCTGAGCGCACTCGACACTTGTCCCCGCCCCTCGGCTGTGAGTAACACTGGTGTCGAGATAAATCTCAATATTGATACCGGTACACTTGATATCGATACACAAAAACAACAAATAAATAATATCTATTACACATCTTTTTGAACTTCCCAATTGTGCATCTGAGAAAAATTTGCAAATGTTGCTAAAATGCTTTTTAATGTACAATTTTAATTAGTACATTAGTGATTTTAATTAATTGTAATATAAAATGATAATGGAGTAATACAATATTGTAAATGAAGTGACGACTGTGTTATGCTTTTATTACTCTCGTATCTTAAGATTGTGAACCCGTGTGTAGCGCCGATAAATTATCGATGGCCCCGCCTATTCTACTGCTCTTAATGGACCGGAGAATGTTTGACAAACCTTGACACCTTAATGAGAGAGAAGCGACGACTCTGGGTCAATACTAATGTGGCCAAAAGGCATAATACTTTAGGATATTATATAGGATATTAGGATACTTAGGCAAGCAGACTACATGGATATAGATACAGATAAGTGCCAATCTGCTGCTAAGTAAAAATAGATCGAAAATCAAATTCACCTATCGTAACAAATGGCACCTGTTTAAAATAAATCAAATTGTGATAAATTATATTGCAAGATAAAAATAAGATAAATTTGGCACCTCAATCATAGCACTACCGCGTCTAGCTCACTATCACTGAGTTATGATTTACAAAAATATATTAATTAAAACAGGTGCAAAATCCCCCGATCTTGGTAAATATCATGGCATTATAAGTTATCGCTATGTTACAAATAGAGAACAGACAATTTCGTTGCATATATTGTACCGGAATGACGTTAAAATGTGAAGCTTAGTAAAAATACAAACCTAATATCCACCGACTGAAAAATTAATATCGAAATTATTCAATATTTTTCTCCTAGTGCTTCGATAATAGTCAGTTTTAATTTCACTTATGGTGACACTAATTAAATAAATATTACAACATTCATTTTGTATGTGCAAGCTTATAAGTATATAATAAGCATGCACTTTGCCCGACTCGTTACGTATAGCCTGTATAATGAATGAAGCAGCCTTTTGCATTAAAACTGAGGCCTGTTCACTCACTTATCACACTTAAATGAGTTACAATTTTGTACAATTAAAACCATCTGATTAACAGGACGTTCCAAACCGATTTGTGCACAAAAAGGTTTATACAAATTCTAGTTTATGCTAAGAGATACAGAACGCTGTGACACAAGACGATTCTAATATTTTCGCTTACAGTTTTTGTACCCGGTATACGACTATAAGAACATAAACGTGGAAAGTGGGATTATTCTATACTCTTCTGCCTACCTCTTCGGGGATTAGAAGCGTATTGTTACGTTACGTTAGATTTTAATTAGCTATTGTTAGAAAACAATTTCCGAAGTTTTTAGGTGCTCCTTTCAAAATCTAAATGGTATTATGACACTAGCTTGCATCTCCACAAATCTAGATTAAAGCTTGTAACTCGCTAATAGATAGCATATTTTAGTGGGTAGGCCAAATTGCGAAATTAAACGCCGACACTGCATTGTAAAATATGTTTACAATGAAATTAATTCACTCTATCTTGTATCAACAGAATGACCCTTTACGCCATTTACTGATAAAAGTACTAACGCCTTTCTAAATTACACAATGCTAGTCATTTTGAAGGCATTTGTCTGGAAACTGTTACAGTCTGTCATTGGACATAATTAGCGGTAACACATATTTTGTTCATTGAGAGTATATACCTACATATTAACAATATTTATTAAGCAAATTTGAAATTTAAAAACGAAGTCTATATCCTTTTGGCCTGAACCGAACAAGATTGATACAAAATTAAGCCACGTATAAAAAAATCCAGTCATAAGTTACTGCTAATAATAACATAATTTTTGGGTGTTTTAGAACACTTTTAACAGTTGGTTAACGATTAGATACCTCACTGGCCGAGTGGTTGGAAGCGCGACTGTTGACCTACTGCTGCTGATCGAGATGTCGTGGGTTCAAATCCCAGGCTGGTAACTATTGCATTTTTCTAACATAAAATTTCTAGTAGTAACTTGGAGTCGGAGTTTGTGCCTATTGTATGGCAATAGGCGCTCCACCTAATCCACGATTGGACGGAAACGTAATTTTTGAAACGTGGAAAAACACTACTCTATATTATACCTTTTCTGCGATTACAAGAGTGATGTTACGTCACGTTAACAGCTGGTCGAGGTTATCGTGAGATCACAATCGCTACATCTTGGGTGCGTTCCACTAAGCATTCATAACGACCACGCTCACGGCCACGGATTTGAACGTTCCACTAAGGCCCGAGCGTTGAAATCATAAACCCAAGTGGCCTGGATTATGGGGCGTTTAGAGCGTTGAAGTATAATAACAAGTGGCGAGCTAGAAAAAATATAGCAAAGGCTTTAAGGGGTTAGGTTACAATGTGTACCTAAATCTGAACAGTAAATTGATTTATGTTGAAAAAAGTATAATTCCATTTTATATATTTAATATAGTGGAGTATCTAATAAATTATATTGAAATAAATCATAATTTGACATTTGACATTGGTATATAGAGTTTTTTATTGCTTTGAGGTTTTAAATTCTGCCAATTTCTGTAACGCTCACCAAGACCCACGTCTAGAAATGGTCGTCGCGAGCTTCACCTGAGCGTAGTTCATGACGTCATTAGTGACGTTTTCACTACTACCACAACGATCGTGGGCGCCATGTGGAACGGCCAAACGAGTGTTTTGGGCGTTGTGAATCCTTAGTGGAATGCAGCCCTTGTCGGAACCGAACTGTCAAATACCCGTTCTTGGTATGCTACAGAACAGCCTGGTTCAGTTAATCGTATTTATTAATGAGTTACTCGTATTTATTAACGATAAGACCAATGTGGAAAGCTGCGTCGTCTAGATATTTTTTACAGATTCTAACGACAGAATTACATCGTCTTTAAGTGAAGAGTAAAGAGTATCGGATTTTTCTTACATGTATAAACATTAGTAGACGTAAAAAATATATTAACTATTATATTATATAATTGCTAATATATTTTTTACTACAACTAAACCTAAATCAATATTACGTCGGATTTATTAACACTACAAAATACGATGCGCGAATTGCACCTGGTCGTCACAGTCCCATCACTTATACGACTCGACAGCCCTAAAGACAACGCACCTGCGACGCTGATGCAATTAATTACAATTGCGCTTACATGCATGTCGATACTGACTTTGTTGACTTAATCGCTTTTTGCCTTTGTATGTAACCGGAGCCGTTACATCCGATTGCCACTTCACGTCTATGTTAAGTATTAAATTAACAAACATCTTTTTAATCACCCGTAATACAGCGTGGAACGCCGGCCATCATTAAAAATCGATTGACCTTAATATTTCTCATTAAGCTATAGCGTTTATTATTTTCAGCCCTTTTTATTATTCTACTGTTGGAATACGGTACTCCTCTCAGAATGCGAAGGTTAAAGGCCATACGCTTGACACGCTCTTGGGATAAGCATAGAAAAAAGCAATACCTACTAGGAGAACAAGCTTTCTTGATATTCTCTTCTCTATGAAATGAGTAGCTGAGGAATGTCGAAGGGATTTTATTCAGTTTTTTTTAACAAAGCTAAGTACATGCTTTAGATAATAAAATTATGTTTAATTATATATTTAAGTGATTTTTAATGTAGATATTAGAAATGTTTAAAATTTATTGTAGCTATAGTACTTTACACATGTATGAGAATGCTACCTCTTTAGCGTAGAAAATAATCTTCTTTTGATTAACCGTTAAATATAAAAACTGTCAGTTGTCACTTCAAAAAAATTTCAGTTTAAACCAAAAATTAATATAAAAGTAGAGAAATATATTAAAAAGAAAAATGGCTGAAACTTTAGCGATGGATTCGGATCCGGAAATTATGAATAAATATCTGTTAAAACTGGGCGTTCCAGATAAGTGGCGTATGGTTGATGTTTTAAGCTTGGAAGAAGATGCTCTAGATTTAATCCCTCGTCCGGTGTTGGCTCTCATTCTGCTTCTTCCACTTTCGGACACGTACGAGCTACATCGGCAACAGCAAGAGAATGAGATTTCGAGTAAGGGCCGGAACGCTCCCGAGCACGTGTTCCACTTGAGACAAGTTCTTAGTAACGCATGTGGCACCGCAGCTCTCGTACACAGCGTCGCTAACAACACCCATCACATTGACTTAAATGACGGCCTTTTAAAGAACTATTTAGACGACGCTACCGGCCTCGACGCAGCAGCCAAGGGAGCCTTGCTAGAAAACTCATGTGCGATTTTCGACGCATATAGAGAACTCGTAAACGGCGAGAACGTTGGAATGGTCGAAAATAATGAAGCTGCTAATAACCACTTTGTGACGCTTGTACAAAAGGATGGAACTTTATTCGAACTGGATGGACGCAAGTGTATTCCCATTAATCACGGGCCGACAACCCCGGACGACTTCCTAAAAGACGCCGCAAGGGTGTGTCGCGATTTCATGGCACGAGAACCAGAAAATATCGGTTTTAACGTCATTGCGCTCGTCTCCCTTGATTAAATAGACTTAAACAGTAATTTATGAAGCTCATCTGATTATTGTAAACCAATAATAAAGTTATTCGTGTTACCAACAATCGCATTTGTTTGGTCTTTTTGCTATTGCTACTATATTTTTATTCAACGTAATATGTCATTATTTTTATTCGATAAAGAAAATTAGTGGAGAATCGCGACTTAATGGGACAATCATGCGAGCGACGTGACGGGCCTCCGTGGCAGCGTCACGCGATCGTTTAATACAACACAAACGAAAATTACATTCATTAATTCCGATCATTACAGGACAGCGGGCTGTTGCTGGCGACGTGCACAGCGCGACGAGCGTCGATTTACATCCTTAATTCATAATTAATCTCATCACATTCAACAAATCGCCCATCGTCGCCAAACCGATGCGTCCACGTCTCAATTAAGAAATCTGCGCACACTCGTAACACGACTCCCGCATTCCTCCTTGAAATTCTCTATCTTCGGAAACTAATTAAAAATTCGCCTCGCCTCCGTGGCCCGGTGTTCAATCGGGACGATATAACTTCATTTAAAAACGAGCAATCTTGTCGGAGATAAGGGCTGGCGAGAAAACAACGAAGAGCGGAGCTCGCCACACGCGGCAGCGTCTCGGCCTTACAAAAAGACGAACCAAACAAACAACCTAAAAGTTTTAAATGGAACGCGAGAGAATTCACCGCGTTAACTATGTCGATACTGGGAAGGACGCGACATCGGTAAGTCACGTCACCAAATAAATGACGCCAGCCCTGAAATAAATATATAAATATTGTATTTGTGTAAATAAAGAAAATAATGCGGCGTGGGCCCGAAATGCTTTAAATATTCAAATGAAGCGAGCCGAGGTGAAATACGAAGGTGCGCTCGCTCGAGTTGAGCCCAATTAAATCGATGCCACTGAGGTAGAAATTAAAAACAAAAGGAGGATGACGGGGGTCCAGCGCGCATTTTTCTCATAAGTATTATTAGCGCGATGTCAACCGACAAAAAATGGACTTAGAGGCTCGTCGTGCCCGCGATCATTATCGATAACATCCCCCGTTTTGTATTGTTTTGATAAGTGTGATGCTGTTGAGCTCGGACGTTTTGTTGACATTTTACACTCGCTGTACACAGATGATCGATACTGGGTTAAATTAGTTGGAGAATACATGTCAAGTTACACAACTCGCTGGGAGTTTTTAGTGTTTAATTGGTCAATTTTTAAGTTATTGTAAATGAGAATTGAGTGTCAATCATTCAGTGGTTGGGTGTGTAACAAAACCTGGGCACGGTCATTACTCACGCGGAGGCCTGGTGAGAACAGATTTAATATTTGCCTATAAATCAATTACGAGCGTGTGGTGAGCACACTTAGCGCTCTATTATTGTACGTTTCTTTAGTGGAGTGATAAATGGCCTCTACAGACACTATTTTAGTTTTCTTTAAGTGTTTTATAAGTATTACGTTCAGGGATACCTATAAGAAAAAACACTAATTGAATTCTAGAACATTCTACGCTTTGAACTGTACATGTGTAATATTTGTTTATGTGTACAAGTTGCTGAATTAATAAAAACTAGCAATATTTTCAATTGATAACTACATACAAAAAACTACCAACTTTATTTTCATCTAAGTCATAGTTTTAAATGGAAGTAAGCAATTGGAGAGTAATGTTGATATAACGTTTTTTATTTCAGTTGTTGCAGGCTTCAGTTATTCTTATCCCTATTGAAGCTTTTGAAATTTGTTATCTCTTTTTTGAAGACTTATATTTCTCAATGTTGGCAGATTTTTACAAATGTAATAACGAATACAAAAAATTCAATCGCTGAATCTAATCCAATGAAGGGGTGGCAAGCTTTGCGTCTAATAAATAATATATGTAACGATTTGCAAACGTATTTTTGTCCTACAAGAGCCCCTGTAGAGCTTCATGTTACAACACTACGTATTACGTGCAGCTCATTAACGCCCGCCGACCTCCGCTCAGCAGTTCGATTTATTCAAACAAAATGCATTTATTTTAAACAATGAGGATCTAAGTGCTTATTGGAAGATTTACCTCTCCACTATATCACTAACTCTGATCTTTGAATAAACATGCTGTACATTACTCGTGATGTTCGGTATAAAATACACGGCCATAACATACAGCAGCAATGGATGCTGCTGTTTGTGTTGTTTACAAAATGTTGGTTTTAATGAAGTACCTAAGTGATGGCGCGCTGTAAGGTTCCCGGCGGGGGATCCGTAGCGGCCTACCGACGCTCATCACTATTCAATAAGTTCCATTTATTGAAATTACATAATTGTGTGTGAATAATGACGATTGTGATGAATCTTCTTGGGCGATGCGAGCGACTTAAACCCGATTAACTTTTGACCGCAGTACGATATTAATAAGCTGTCCATTCAGTGTTGCCCGCTCCAGCTACGCTAATGACATGGAAATAGTGTTGCCAGTGCGCTGCACACTTTATGATTTATGTCATCGTATACTCAATAGGTTATGTGGTTTGGTAACGTTCGGAAGTCTATGATTATTTTACCAATACGTTTATAGATTTGCATAAAATTTCTAATAAACAACTATGTACAATACTTTTTGTTAGCATGTTTTAGATTTAAATTATAATATAGTAAAGTTGTTAAATATATTCATTTGATTAGTCTGTGTATTAACCACGTACCTATATTGTCTTTAAGAATATAGTCTTTTAACAATTAGATGAACTATTTAATCGATGGCATTAATAAATTTTGTGATATTTGTTTTTTTTGTTTTATAGCATTGTTGTTCTTATTTTAGTAACAATAATAATAATCAATAGTAATATGGCAAAAATGATCATCTTTTATTCTGTGGCATGCGCACATAATTAGTGTAAAGTGGGAGTACTAATTATCTTCTGCCAACCCTTCAGTTAATAACAGACATAGTGTTGTTATATAGTAATTCGCATAGTTGGCAAATTTGAGAGAAATAGACCACAATAACGTCCTTTAATCCACTGGTTTGACCGTGTGCGAGCACGATCTTCAGGAATGAATTAGGGTATCTATATAATCGCCTGAATTTTTAATTTTATTTAATATTGTTACTTGCATAACTTGACTCGTATAAAACCGAACAATTCATGTCACGAAATTCAGTGATGAATGAAATGAAGTGAATTAGATGTAAATCCGTTCCCACCGGCTACCAGACTGCTACAAAATTTGCTAATATTTTAACACTCTCTTCTCACTAAATTAACTGAACATGCGGAAACGAATAAACTGTCACATTTGTCCAATTACTCGCGAATTTATCATACGGACAGAAAATGGCGATAGGTCCAGTGGAAGGAAGGGAACAAAGCTATAATTTCGTCACATGATACACTGCAGGCGTGCGACATCGCAAAAACAGTCGAGTTTACTTTGATGTACCTACACTACTGCGTATGAATAAAACATGACCCTAGATTTCGTCACACAGTGCACCAGTAAGGCGGAATGCGCACTAAGTTTGGAAACAATTGCGCTCGTTAAGTACATTATTAAATCCGCAAATATCATTTATTATGAACCCGAATAAATAATTGAATCGGAGCGTGCGTTAAGTAGTAAGTTATCTAAAATGTCCTTCCTTTTTTTATTTATTATTTATAATTTAGTTGCTCAGTTACAATATGATATTTCCTATCATATGCAATGGGATGCAAAATGATTACAGATGGACTGTGAAATAACAAGTTCACAACATTTATTCAATATATATCGTATAATATATATCGTATAAAAACATCATCATTACAAGCCTGTTTCAGTCCACTACTGGACATAGGCGTCTCCTGAGGGTTTATGCCCCCGTATTACATTTGTTTACAAACTGTTGCGTACATTTATTTTTTTTCAATTAACGTAACCTCACGTCTATTATCCCCGAAGAGGTAGGCAAAGGAGTATAGTACACATCCACATTTCACCAGTTAGTTACGCTTACTCACTATGGAATAGGTGATAAGTCTATTGCCATACACGGTGCACATATCCAGACTCCGAGCCACTATTAGAAAATTAAAGTTAGAAAAATCAAGTAGTGCTCGACCCGGGAGATGTACCCAAGACCTTTCGTTCGGCCGTCGAGCTTGCAACCGACAATACTAACGAGGCAGCCACTTGGTGACTTAAAAATTGGTGCAACGTAGAAAAATAAATCTGATCACCAATACTTACTGGCGCTGTGAACTATTTATACGTCAGTTTAAAATGTACGTTTCACCGTTAACCCATGACGATCAACAAACAAATTCAGCAGATTTGTCTCAAGTTTGGAAACCTCTACCACGGCTAAATGTGTCAAATAATATTATACATTATACAAATATTAGTATATAATAGGATACACTGGATTTATGCTTGGTATATAACAAAACATTCACCCCTTATTCCATCGTGGGACATAAACTTAACTAGTGATACGTATGAATGTACTTCACTCCTCTGCCTACCTCTTCGGAATTCACGGGCTTAAATATAATACAATTCTCCATAATTAATATGTTATAGCAGATTATAAATTAAAAAGAATATACTCAATTCTCGGTTCTCGTCTTGTAATGCTATCTGTATTTTATATTAAACTTGAACCATAATTTCTGTAGAAGTAAATCTATATGAGAAGTTTTAATGGTGTACGATGTACGATGGGTGCACGAAGGTACCTGGACCAAACATTATTTGGGTAACATTTATTTATTTATTTATTATACTTTACATAAAACGTAACATTCACGCCTGTAATCCCCGAAGAGGTAGGCAGAGGAATGTAGAACATTCCCACGTGTCACCGGTTACGTTTACGTCCCACTATGGAATAGATGGTGAGCCTATTGCCATGCATCGAGCACATAAATCCAGACTCCGAGCCACTACTAGAAGATCTAAATTAGAAAATTTTAGTAGTGCCCGACCCGGGAATCGAACCCAGGACCCCCCGATCGTCAGTCGCACTTGCAACCAACACGATCAACGAGGCAGTCAAAGCAATGATAAATGAAACAACATATTTATAACGTCTAAAATTATTTAATAACCATTCACGCGATCAGCAAACGAAGCTAAGACCACAAACAAATATAAAGTTTAACTGGAAAAACTACAGTTACTCTAACTGTTCCCACCTTTCAATAATCCCGTATCCTGCTACGATGCCCTACACTAGGCTACTTACACCAAGGGCCACTCGATATGAACAATGCAGGATCCTAAATGTTTGAGCCCGCATCACTCGGTGTCCCCTCAACCCTTCATGTCCCGTCAATCAAACCTTTCTTAACAAGTGTCATAGATGGGAAGATTTAAGTTCTTCTAAAACACTTGTTATGCCTCTCCCACAGGACTCATTTTTTTTCTAAAAGAAACTTATGAACGTTGAAAGTAATACAATAATATACACAATGTATATGTATTTGTATATGTGCCTCGTTGGTCGTGTTGTTTGGAGGTCCTGGGTTCGATTCCCGGGTCGGGCACTACTAAAATTTTCTAATTTAGATTTTCTAGTAGTGGCTCGGAG
>DWDU01000321.1:0-20169 GCA_018245575.1 Jemadia suekentonmiller | reverse complement strand
TTAAGATGCAATTAAAAATGAATAAATTGAGCTCATTAGAACATAGACCAACAACTGTTTTTGATAAAATTGTATCTAATTCCAAAGTTATTGAAGTTTATTGTTTTAGAATTGCTTGTTTTACAATAACAAAACCATATGCAAAGTAATAATCCAATATAAATACAATACCGGTATTTCAATACACTTAATAAATTTCATTTTAAAGGAACAAAATTTTAAGCGAAGTTCTATTCCATTAAGTTATTACCAACATTAGTACAATGATTGAGATGATTATTTGACGTGGCTCATAATAATTAGCGCTTACAAAACCGATAAAAGCCAGTTCATTATCAAATTTCTAGCCAATGGGCATGGAAAACCTGTTAAAAGGCCTTCAAATAAAGCAGTTAACCTACTGACCCTGCTATTTACTAGTTAACTCGTATGACAGATGCTTTCACGGCAAAAATAGCCATAAAACACGCGAAAAGCACATAAATCGTACACTATACCTTTTTAAAGGCTGTCTCCCTGGCCACAGACTAACAATGTCCTTTGTAGAGAGTGCCAGCTAATAACGCAGGCAAGGATTCGTGAGCGGAGTTTTTTTAATCTGTGGCGCACGTACTCTGTTATCTATGGAGCGAGCGACCTTGCGTGACAAGTAATAGTTTTGCATTGCGATATCAAAATACATTGCCTTAAAAGGGTGACATATCATGTTGCCTTAATACCATAGTTACAGTGGTGAAAAGCGTTTTTAAAAATAAATTTTAGAATATCACGTTTATATAATTACGTTGGCTTTCGTAAATAATAAGATTGTAATCATTTTATGTGAAAACATTTGTTTTCCGTCAACGTACCAACTTATATGAACTTAATGTTGAATTTATATACCTACAATTAGCCACATGCATGATAAACTTTATTTTGCACGAACGAATTTCAAAAGCCTCGTAAATAAATGCCTTTCCTTTTCATTTTTCTTCCTTTTCTATTTTACTTTGCTTTCTGTTTTCTTCTCCTTTTATCGTATACGCTTTCTGGTTACTTTTGTCATGAAAAGTTATCTGACATTGGTTTCAATGAAAAACTACATTAGGCCATAATGCTGTTATTTTAATTTTTTGAAACTACCCTCCGTTATGAAATTAAAATGTTTATAAGCGAAAATCAGTTAAACGTAAGTTATTTGCCAAATAAAGAAAATTATAAGAAGACCAGGTAAAAAATACCCTTAATAGACAAGCACTACGACTCTGAATGTCTAGACGTTCTGAAAGCAGTTTGACATAGCCGTAACCGATAGAACCTTTTGTTTCTTCTACCCCTGTGTAAAATAGGTGTGACAATGACCATACAAAACATACCAATAACAAAATTAATGTTCTCTTTTTAAATCCTAAATTACATATAATTTGTTGGGAGGCTTAAAAATGCTAATATTCACCATCTTGAGAATAATTCCTAAAACGTAACAATTCCTATTTCACACAAACATAGGTAAACATTGAAACGTCATATCAGCAAACCCACGCATCCCTTACGCGTGTTTCCCTCGTTGATAAAAAAACGAATTGCCAGCCTATCGAAGCATCTCTTAGGGGTTGCAACGGTTGCAACTTACAGATATTTTGTGCGGGTATTTTGATTTTTACCGTCCGATTTGACGGAGCCAGGGGTTGTTTTTTAACGTTTGGTACAAGTGATAGACAGGCAGAATAGATAGGCTAGGATCGGACGAGTGGGCGCGTATTAGGAGAACCCTACGTTCAACATTGAGCTATAACAGAATAATAATGTTTTGACGCTAAAATTACTAGTTTGTTTATGCATATGTCATATTTTTATACTTTTTTGTGCAGATAACAGTTTTATTAAAGTTTGGATTGCTCGCCTTCAATGCCCACATGAACATATTAGATATGTGAGTAATTTCGTAATCTCTACGAGACGGAACTTAGCAGGACCTTACTAGTAAGAAGCACACACTCCTCGCAATTACCTATATACGAAATTGGAGATTTATATCCTGTAAAACTTAGCATCACCATACAAACTTACTATTTTCACGCTTCCCCTGTTTGCTCTTATTTATTTAAATTCTCAATTGCGACACCTTAACAAGAAACACTTGTAATAAAGGGCAAACTTTACGTCTAATGGCATTTTCCACCTGTCTACGCCGGATGGATAATGAAAGTTTGTGGCAAATACGAAACACACCAATCACCACTTGCGATATAAGATTTTATTAATGTTACAATAATAAAATTCGATTCAGTTTCTCACTTGGACACTCAGAGATGAGATCCGTTGTAACTTTAGCGAAGAGAAAATTCAAAGCGTTCTTTCGTTCAAAATTGTATTAGACATAAAAGAATCAATCGATGTTCTACACTGTCATCGAATTAAAAATGAACTTTATGATACACATTTCTCCAGCATGAGTACCTAATTATAGACATATGGTATTTAATTTCATGATTTTCAAAATTCACGTCGCAGTGATAGTGTAGTGGTTTATAATATAGCTTCCCACTCCGGTGTTCCTAGGTTCGATGCTGGCGCACATCTTATTTTCCCAGTGGTACGTTATTAATGCTATCCATTATGTTGTCTGTCTTCTACGCGTGCGGAATTTGCTAATCCGTATTTCGAGAAGCGTAATATGGCCTCGTAACATCACGCCTATTATACCCGAAGAGGTAGGCAGAGGTGTGTAGTACACTCCCACGTTTCACCAGTTACGTTCACGTCCCACTATGGAATAGATGGTGAGCCCATTGCTATGCACCGGGCACAAATCCAGACTCCGAGCCACTATTAGAAAATCTAAATTAGAAAAATTCTATAGTGCTCGACCCGGGAATCGAACCCACGACCTCTTGATCGGCAGTCACGCTTGCAACCAATACTACCAAAGAGGTTGCCTACCTGTTGTTTTCTAAAACAATACTTAAGGGACTAGGAAATAAACTATACATGGAAATCTCCAATTTGTGTATCATCGGTGAATTAATTAATATATTTTTTTTAAATTAATGAATTTACGTCTCATTTAATTAAAGCTTATATTACAATAATATCTTTATCAATAAAAAATAATTAAAGTCAAATTGTTGTTTATATACTGTCGTTTATAAAATATGAATCATAAATGTTTCCAAACATTTCTACCATCTACTAGAAAAAAACTGTTAGGATTCGTGCGTAAACAAATCAGCGTGCGAACGCAGCGGCCTGGCTGCCAAGGTAAATGCAAACAGAAACACGCGGTGATTTCGACGTGCGAAATGCAAGAAAAACGAAAATCTGTGCCGCGGCAATAATTTCCAAACGAAATACTATCGGTACACAATTCCATGCGCAATATTTAGGAAAAACGCAATGTTGATTATTGCACTAGGGACGCAAATGTAATGAAAGTTACGATACATATGAAATTATAAGAGTCCTTATTCTAAGGCAGTGTGCCGTGTTATATCTCTATATGTTATCGATATTTTAAATGGAGAACTTCACTCATCGCTACACACGTATATTCACCGATAGTAAATAAAAAAGAGGTCCAGACATAGGTAATTGGATATTATAACGATTATAATGTGCTATCACGCCAGTAAACCTCGACGAGGTAGACAGGGGACAGTAGTATACTCTCATGTTTCACCGATTACGATAACGTCCCATGATTGGCCATGGTGTGAGTCAGTTGCTATAACGTTACACATGCCATATTTCGTCTCCTAGCTGCGGAAGTGGAAGAGCAGCGCGCTTCGCCCGAGCCGGCTGTGGACGCGTTCGCGCAGGAGCAGGCGATCGCCGACAGCCCGGCCAACGTCGCGCAGGAACGGAAGATGTCCACAGTGATGGCCACCATGTGGCTGGGCACGAAGAGCGGCAACCTCTACGTGCACTCCGCTATGGGCAACTACAGCAAGTGCCTAGCCAGGTAGCGTGCGTTCGGGCCACTGACCCGACTGACCGATTATTGGAAGCTAAGCTATCAACGTCCCGCGTGGATGAAACTTATTGCACACATCAAATACAACCGTTACCGCTGAAAAGTTATTTGTAGCTTTCACAGCTCGTCTTAAAGATAATGATTGTGCACTGTATTTTTGAAGAGTAAAATTGTAAAGAATAATTTTGTAAGTGTAGTTTGTATGGTAAAAATGAAATATGTATGTGCAATGTTGATTTCGCGATCTAGGGTGAAACTGAACGACGCGATATTATCAATCGTGGCGTGTGCGTCGCGTTGCGTCGTCGCGCTCGCCGACGGCACCGTTGCGATATTCGCACGGACCGCCAAAGGTCAGTGGGACTTCACGCAGTACTGGCTGCTGACCCTCGGAGATCCTAAATGCTCAGGTAAGTTCGTTTATTAAATTCTTGAAAAAAAATAATTGCCCTATTGTTTTTAACAATTTACGCTTGTCAGATAAGGGACCGTTGTTTCGAAATTGTATAGATAAAAACAACCAGTTTTAAGTAAACATCTAATTAAAAACAAATATCTCTTAATTTTGTTCAATTGATTTACTTATATTCTTAATCAATTAGCTATTATTATTGGAACGATTTCAGTACTCAGTTGTATTTAACTATTATTTAGATATGTATTGTAATATATGTCATTCTACTCTCTTATAGCCATTTAAAGTATTCGAACTTAATTTTTTTAAAACGTATCATTATTATTATCTCCAAGCATAATATAGCGATATACGATTCTTTGATTACGATACAAACAATGAACCGTTCAAAATGGATGCGAAATGATCATTTTCATAATGACGATAAGACAATTTATCTGTGTAGTGCGATGTCTGAGCGCCGTCGGCTGCACCGTGTGGTGCGGCTACCGCAACAAGGTGCACGTCATCGATCCCCGCTCGCGGACCCTCCTGCACACCCTCGAAGCCCACCCCCGGCAGGAGAGCCAAGTGCGCCAGATGGCCTGCGATGGCGATGGAGTCTGGGTAAGAGTTCAGACTGAGTGACGTCAGTTGACTTGGATCTTAACGTTAAATAAATCGTCGAATCAAATTCCAAACGTGATAATTAAATTAAAATTAGTAATATTCGTTGTAATGATGTTACCTGGGGGAATCGATATACTGAATTAAGTATTTGAAAGCATTGGTGCCGATTCTAATATATATCGTCTGCTCGCAATTAGGTGTCGATCAAGATGGACTCGGCGCTCCGCTTGTACCACGCGCACACTTACAAGCACCTGATTGACGTGGATATAGAGCCGTACGTGAGCAAGATGCTCGGCACGGGCAAGCTGGGCTTCTCGCTGGTGAGGATCACGGCGTTGCTGATCAGCTCGGGCCGCCTGTGGATCGGGACCAGCAACGGCGTAGTGATATCGGTGCCATTGTCCGAGACGTCCAGCCGGGACTCCACCGGCGGTTCCCTACCGCCTATTGCGTCACGTGCCAACGTGCCCGGTGAGCATATTGGTTAGCAGCTACTCTACATTCTTGTTTATTTAATTGCACAAGTCAAATTATTATTAATAATTGCTATAACCACGACCACGCAAGCTCAGCGTTCTAGCTAGTAGGAGTGACGACATATGCATAGTTGTTGACATTGTTTGGGAACGTAGAACTGAAGTTCGAGCTCAGCGTCGTACTATTGGCGAGGCCTATGTCTAGCAGTGAACGGGAATAGGCCGATGATGATAATAATTACGACGATGCCGATATACGAGGGCGTTGATGATTTTTTTCTTTTTACTTAGCAATAGTTTCGTATTTGAGTATAATGTAAAACGAGATGCAGCTAGTATAATACAGCACGTTTGCTCAGAAAGTGCCGATTCACTATTGATGTAATTCCAGGCTGAACGAATCCATCGCAAACAACGACGCCACAGTGGTGTTAACGTAGCGTTTCGCGCAGGCCGCGCGTCGTCGGCGCGCGCCCGGTCGGCGAGTCCCGCGGGCGCCATCCCCTGGTGCTCGATGGCGCACGCGCAGCTCAGCTTCCACGGCCACCGCGACGCGGTCACCTTCTTCGTGGCGGCGCCGGCCCCCCCACGCCGGGCGCCCGCGCCGCCGCCCGCGCCGCCGCCCGCGCCGCCGCCCGTGCTCGTCGTCTCCGGCGGCGAGGGCTACGTCGACTTCAGAATAGGTAAGCGTACCGTACGTCTGTAGCGTTCACTGCACCCGGGCCGATCCAGTTTTATTCGATTGGAATACAGATTATGTTATGTACGTTTTCAAGCGTATAGGTGCGTATTTTTTGCAATGTACGAGTATCTTTGTATTTGTATGTATCAGGGTTTAAAGAAAATCCACGTGGAAAAAATTTCAGGCGCCAATGTGGGTATAATAGAATACATTTAGTCTTGTAGATATATTCATAGATTTCACGTCAATTTCTTGTGATGTTAAACGTCATAGAGAGTATGCATTAATATTGGCTAACACTAAACATTGAAACTGTTATATGATTTCATAAAACTTATCCAACATTACAACAATTTATATTGATTAACGTCTTAATTTAATTATCCGTCTGAAATCGATACAAGTAAATTAATCTAATTCCAGTAATCCAAATTCCAAACCACTACTAGGAATTTTAAGTTACAAAAAAACTCAATAGTACCCTAATCTCAAATTGAAACCATAACCTCTTGCTCGGCGGTCGCTCTTGTAACACTTCAAACGACGACGCAACCATGACAACTTTATTTTGTATATTTATCATTTTAAATTCTAACATTTGCAATGTATGATCAAATATTTGTGCCATCGCACAAACATTGGACCCAAGTGGGAATCGTGTACACGACCGCCAGCTCATCGGTCAGATTCTGTTGCCACTAAGTTAACAGGCAGTTTAATCTTGTTGTTGTATATTAAATACGTAACTTGGAAAGTTTATGTACTCATATTGACTAATCCACACATCTACCACCCAAATTGTGTTCCATCGATTTAGGGGCTGTTTTTTGTTGGTTCAAAGAAACTGTATGCGCTCCGCGGTACTCGTATCAGACGCCTCATATAGACAGATATATAATTACTATTGTGGATTTTAATTATATGCTAAAATTTTGAAAACAATTCGTAATGATATATTCCGAAATATTTTCACCGTATATTTGACGATATTGAAAATTAATTTAATTATCACAGAGTTAAATGATTTATAAATTAATCGTTATAAACGTGTTCTCAGATAATTTGCATACAACTGACTCTACAAGATATTTTATAGTTCCAAATGTATGTAAAAGTAAGATAAATTATGCATACAGTACAATATATAACAAGAGCTACAATTGTTCTATCAATTAATTTATATTCGGAGTCTCGTCGTGCTTCTCACTTAATGTAACGGAACGCTGACACAGAATTTCATTTATGCCTTGACATATTAATAATCCTGCATTCCGTCTTAAATTTCAATTCAATTCCGCTTTGAAGCAAAGTACATGTACGTGTACTTGTGAATGCATATATACATCAAAAGCATATCATTATATTTCTACACAGTTACAGCTTGTGATATTAATTGTAGAACATTCCAGAAGCATACGATTACGTGTAACGTTAGCTTGGGGGAATACGTGTAGTGATAAATATCGGATATGATAGCACCGACGTCTCTCTCGGGTTTTACCCACGTCTGTCCCTATAGTATATTAATGATAAATTGTCATTATAAAAATAGCCATAATATAATATATATTATTGCTTGTGCATTATTACAATAAATAGTATTGTGTATAGCATTCAGTACGTTATAAATGGATATATAAAATAACATGAATACGAAATAAGCACTACCTTTGCAGGGATAGATTTTAACGGTGTTATAAAATTGTACATTAACATAGAAACATTCAAACAAGCAATATGCACGTTATTGTCGTGACGTTGAAAGGGGACGGTCGAGAGGCTTGCGCTGCCACAGTTTGTAGTTGTCCGTAGTTAGTGGTGTAACGCTTATACGCTTCTAAATACAATAGTTAATTTTAATGCTTGGGTCTACCACAGCTGGGATATCGATAGTGACATATTACACATCAAACATAAACCTAGCGACTTGGGAAATCATAGTTACGCTACCGGCGATTATGAAGTTGGATATTTGTGTTGTTACGTCTTAGTCTCTGATTTCGACAATAATGTACTCCACGGATTTATTTGCGTGTCACTGGGCCGTGTGAACTCCAAATCCGTCTTTTGTCAGCATTGTAGATTTCTTTATCGTATGCCATATATGAAACATGTACACAAAAGTTGATATGAAATAGACTATATTCATATGTAGAAAAAGAAAAATAGAAGCATCATAGATTGAATACTTATTTCTGAATAAAAATAGAAAATAAAAGTACGTATATACGTAAAAAGATGTTTTTTTAACACCTTTAAAGATTTTTCTACTTGAAACTAGAACTCCGGAAACGTTCGAGATATCAATTTTTTTCCAAAATACGTACCAAGCTTTTTTTATTAATTAATGATTAAAACAACAAACTTGTCCTATTTTATTACACTTCCATTTTTCTAAATTTAGTGCCTATTGTGTGGATTGAATAAAAAAGGTTCGGTTTATGTACAGTAATCCTGATCAAACGCAGATGTCCAAAATATTAACAAACGAACGTTCTCACATTTAACAAACCTACGCATTTAACTCATGCAAATATATAGTACGAATCCTGTAGAACCATCTAAAATCTTTACTAAACACTATATGCGGTTGAATCCTCATTATGATTTTTTCCATTTTTTTTTTCCTCATTAGAAGAGCATGCGGATGACATTCAAGATACTGCCTCCCACCTCATAGTTTGGCAGATCGTAAGCGAATCCTGAACGTACCTGATAGAATATAGACAAAAATCACGTATTATGTAAGCGGTACGTTGAGTTTGAATTTCAGCAAAATGAGCATGTCGCTTGGGGATCGTAACACATGTCGTCGACGCTAACACCCCTGGGCACTCACTAAACGCATGCGGCAGTCGCACTGGCGAGTTACTGCTTAATGGCCTGTTTACATATATCATTACGGCACTGTTAGAGTGCCGCGGCTAATTGTACGTCCGTCGTGCGCCGTTGCACTGCCGTGCGAGACGCACGCCGACGCATCGGATACTTACCATCCTTACCGGTACTTGAGTGAATACTTTCGTATCGCACCCTCGGCACATTCGCTGTAAATAAGCCCAACTCATCAGCAGGTGTCATTTACTTATTACGCTTTGAATGTGAAACGCATCAATTGCATCATAACAGTAGTCATTAACATTGGTCAGTTTTACAGTGAATCGATTAAACTATGTACAGAGTATGTAGTATGTACTACAGTCTATGTAGTACAGTTGTTCTAAATACATACATTTGAATTTTTAAAACTCACACGTAACTGTTACAACGATATGAGAATTAGTTTTTTTTTTCAGCTAACGTGCATATCGCTCATTATGTTTATGAGATCGAAAACGTCTAGGTGTCTATCATGGTAATGTAGTTTCAGGCATATCGGCATTCCGAAGTGTTGATACGCGTAGTGTCATTGATTGTAGACACTACAGTGACTGGGTAGAATTACCAAAGTCTGAGTTAACAGTGTGATTGATTAAGTTTGCCTCAAGTTGGCTGAAACATGATTGCTCAATTCAAATCGCAACGCCTTACTTGTTACTGTTACTTCTTAGTGAATAATTTCTATTAGAACTCCAATCAGTGGCGCATCGACGTCATGTCGTGCCTGTATGAACTACATATTATTACGTTTGATAGCAATTTAGACTTTTTCGTTTGAATGCGTTCGATTATTAACAAATATTAATGTTTACTAAATTTACTATATAATTATTTTTTGAGATGTAATTTATTGTATTATTGTCTTCGGGGCGATTATGTGGATAAACGTCCTTATTAACTAACTGTACTTACTTTTTGTAGTGAAAATCAATTTACGCTACGGCCAAGATTGTATTTTTCATTAGTCAGTTCGAGAAAACGGCTAGATGCTACTGGGCGTAGAATGGCCTTATATAATTAATATATTGGTGTATTAATCAAAAAACTGAATGAAAAAAGTGTATTTTCGATCTGTGCTTATATTAAGTCAACACGATATTTTCCAGCGACCCAACATAATATTTTATAATGTTTTTCACTCAAAACTGACTTAGCTTACTCTACTCCATACCATGGTGTTCTAAAAGTTAATTTTCTAGTTCTTCAAATGTTGGTTACTGTGCCATACGCCCGGGGGCACGCACTGTGAACCAGTATTGACGAAAATCGTGCTGTTTGCAATGTTGCTGGCTTTTCTATGTTACATTATAGCGTAATCACATCATTTTGAATTCCAGAATATATGTTATTTTCATACATTCATCAATTTGTACACGTTATATCAACAGTTGGAACAGCTCATACCGATATACTTTAATTACAACATTTTAGCTTTAACTGTTGCCGAGGTATCGTGAGTGTGGCACCACCGGTAAGGCGAACTTGGCCGCGTGGGGGGTGCTAACATTGTTTTGTGTCGACAGCGGATTCAGAGATGGAGGACAGCGTGGTGATCGCCGAGGACGGGTCGTCGAGCGGGCACAGCTCGCTGGCCGAGCGCGCCTCCAAGAGCCACCTCATAGTGTGGCAAGTGGCGACCGCCTAACGCAGGGCCAGCCGCGCACGCCCCGACTCCGAATCAGATTACGTTTACGTATGTACGTCGACCAAGCCGGCGACGCTCCTCAACGTGTGAGTTGTCTCTGTGAATAGGACGTTAACGCTGGTGTATACGTCACGGGCCCTTCAGCGAGAGTCATTATTGTTACCACCCATCCCGTTGATGTGTGTACGTCACGAGGTAACCATTATACACACAGTCAGTTGACGTTACTAAAAGGATTTTCATGGGTTGCTCGTCAAAGTGTAGTCATTGTTATTCAATTTTATAGTTTGTTAGTCATTCTCAAATTAGGAATTGATTAGTGTTGCGACGGTATAGATCCCTTGAAATCCATTTTTGCCTATTCACATTGTCGGTTCGTGCTGCGGACGTGCGCGCCGGTCGAGCGCTCGCGCCGCACTCGCGCCGCACTCGCGCACGTCCGCAACGTGCGCTACGGATATGTCGTCATGTTCTGTTTGTGTGCGTTCATAATACTTACGTTCACGAATGTACGACGCACGACATAGGTACATACATCAAATGTTTCTGATTCTCATGGATTAGTGAGTGCACGGCTCCTCAAGGACTTTGGACACTGTTTATTAACCTAGTAATCGCTACTGTACGTGCTTACATTTAGCTGAACACAAACGCTTCATCTTTCAAATGTTTTATATTTATTGTGTTCATTCACTTCGTGTGTCGCTCTTTGGAGGGCCAGAAAATCGCTAAACTGGACGACAAGTTATGTTTTGAACTATTCACGAGTTGTACTACCGACAATTAGTTAAGTTTTACTACGGCTGTTGGTGCCGCGCGATGGAACTGAATCCGTCGGGCCGGTCTATCTCGCCACTAACTAGTTTGATCTGTCTCCTCGCCGGCCTTAATTGTAAGCTTAATCTCATTTAGCGTTAATGTACAAGATGTAACCACCAAATAATTCCCATTAGTAGACTTAGGCGATAGATAGTAATAGTTTGATATTACAGATTTTATAATCGTAACGAATGTGAACGAACTGGTATTGAGGGAATGTGCCCTCTGTGCGACCTTGTGACGCGATAACATCGGCTTCACAACGGTTGCCACTTGTATTGTTCACGTGTTATTATCATTCGCGAATTTGTACAATGTGCTAATGACATGAAGACTAATATTGTAATGCGAAATGTGATAATATTTAGCACTCACTCGTTGGGGGGGCAATATTATAATTGTGTGTTATTTAGTTTATTATACTGTATCGCCAAAATTACCAAACGCTCCTATGATTTATATATTATATAAATATAAATGTATAATTTTTCGTAATGTTAAATCTATATGAACATGTAATCGGATTGTAAAAAGATATGGAGTTTTTATATTATGTACATTATTGACTGTAGTATTTTCTAATGTAATATGGCTGTAACATAGGCCATCTATTTGATAATAAAAATCAGTCAGGCTTTTCGGAACAATAAAGAGTACCCGTAAAAAATAGAATTTATTCAGTCTTCAGAAAAGTGCTATTTACACTGATTTGAAACATTCTATATCGTATGAAAAGCTAATTTTTTTGTTGCCACGGCGATACAGTTGTTGTATTGTTTTATGTACAGTTGACTGATGGTGCAAATATAATTTAAGTGTGGCCGTTTACCATTATTATATTATTTATTCACGAGTATATAGGTCGCGTGCTATAATGGACTATGTTTAAATATCGACTCTTTACGGCATATATTACGAATCATTAATTTATTATGTAGTGATGAAAATATGTTATTATTAGTTGATAAAGCTACAGAAGACGCTGGCCGGAGGTGTGTTGTAAGTGTTGTAGTATGTTTAATCGGGATTGCAGTTACCGCTGTCGCTCGCCGCACCGCCGACAGCCTGCGCTCAGCGTCTGACGTAAACCCTAGTCAATAGACGTAGATGCGTATAAAATTAGCTAAGCTTAATCAATCCCCTTTGTACTCGGCGATCGTTAGCGTTGCGGAAGGCGGAGGTGGGACGGTGTAAGTTTGCCTTGATATATTCGCCGCGCGTTTGGCTGCGGCCGTTAATCGGATAGGGTAGCAAGAGAAACCGTACGTACGTACGGTTATTAAGTGACTGATGTAATACAAAAATGGCGCGTGACTCGCCGCGGCTCGTGTGTTTATACGTTTTACCTTTACTTTGACGTTGAGATGCTCGATGTAATGAATTTTTTTGTCATAATTATTAATATTGTATTGTCGGCACGAGAACGTCTCGGTGTTGTGTATGTGTGCAATTTTGAATATAATAATCGTAACTAATGTCATCAAGTTTATTATTGTAATCAATCTATTTTTTGTACTTATTGTTTTAAATGATATTATTTATATGAAATTTGATGTGTTTATATTTATTTGATTTAAATGTGCGATGCGCTCTTATATTTTTTTATGCATTGTACAAACGTAATGTTGACAGTTACAAATGGATTAAAGTATTTATTGCAAAATATGTATATTAAAAATTATTATTATGTTTTTTAATGAAATTATTATGGAGCAATATCGTTAACCGTTACATTATATTCCAGTCCATTTCGTATATAACCAGTCATATATCACGCGGAAATCGTAATTAGTAATAAAGTTTTTTCTTGTTTGTATGATGCAATCAAATAAAGAAATGCTATCGATTGAAATACTTTGTTTTATTTATACTTTTAGTCCTAGTCAAAAGTCAACGTTGGTGGTGTCGTGTTGGTAAAATGAACATAGTTCGCTCTCATACCATCTGGTGCCAACACCTAAAAAAGACTGCTGGATTCCAAAGTCAAACGACCATGTAGAGTGACGACGATTATCTTCAAGTTCCTGAAGTGCTAAGGTCTGTGACCAGTACTGGATATATTATAAAGGCTAAAGGACTGATGAATTGATAAATATCTATTTCTTTTTAAATATATTATTCAGTAATGTGATTATACAGCAGGTAGACATTTATGTTTTCCCGTAGAGGCAGGCAGAGGAGTGTAGTACACTGTCACGTTTCATCGGTTACAATTACTCCCCATCATGGACGAAGGGGTAAGCCTATTATACATAACTATATATTACACAGACTGCCACTGCTAGAAATTTTAAGTTAGATAAACCCAATAATATGTGACTCGATCCAAAACTCATTAATATTTAACTCGGGAATTGAACCCAGAACCTATCACTCAGCAGTCGCCCTTGCAATCATTTGACCAAAGAGGCAGTCAATTATAATCTGTGTACTCGGTGAATATCTTTGTTGTATAATGTTTTTGGGTGTCCATTGGAATGCTACGAAGGAATTACAATTGTATTTACATACGGTCTTAAACCGGTATTATTAATCGAAAGTAGATTTTCAGCCGAAGTAGCCTATTCGGCTGTTCTAGTTTCACCCGAAACTGTACCTAACTGAATATTCGGCTATTCTAATTTGAGCCAAACTCGAAACCGAATTTTAGTTTGGACACCAAGTATCACATAAGCAGTTTTTGGTTTCCTATCTGTAGGTAATCATTTAAATTAGAACATTTCTTAAGTATTTTCGATCTAGCGAAGGTCGGCGATACGCTGTTGGTACGCCTCTAACATATGCGAAGCAAAATAGTTCAGATGCGCTGGAAACGTAATATACCTACATAGGTACATGCATATAATGTTGAGTTTATATAACACATGTCTTCAGTGTCCATAGTTGTCAAGAACTAGGTGTGATATGGGGCAATAAAGAAAACACATAATTGTTACAGTACAGTTTATTTGTATGAATAATCGAAACAAACGTTACGTCAAACTAAATACATATTATGCAGTAATCCGGCAAAGTTACACGCTCGATTCGCAAATAAATAAATATTGTTATTACATAAAGCTTTTGTCATATCAATGACAACACAATCATACAATGCAATCACTGTTCATTGCAAATAGGTAGGTACTTCACTGTCCTTTATTCCGTGTAACATATCGAAGAGCTATTGAGGCGCCGGTTATAACTAAGGCACCCGTTGTTCCTTCCTTACAAACAGATAATTCTAATTAGAACTTCCAAGCAATAATTAAGAATTGTGTAGTTAGAAAGTTTCGGTTGACTAATGATGTTAATGTGACATTAATGCTAGCAATTACCTAATCCAAATGCGCAGCTAAACCGATGTGCTTTTAAACGTCAGGTAATTTAAATAATCGCGCTTGCTGAAACTTGGTGTTCAGATACCTACATTAATACTAGTTTTTTATGCCACGTGAAATTTATTGAAAATTTCAACTAAGTACTGAAGTACCTCATAATTGGATTCCGTGATCGTTTTATATTCAAAATTGTGTATATGAAATATATTTAGCTAAATCTTTTACTCTCTTTGTTTAATATTTCTGTCCTTTGTTTAATAATTCCACGGTTTTTTCTTTCAAATAATCGACCAGAAAAATTAGCCTGCAATTAGATCGGCACAACCAAATGTAACTATATACATATGTTTAGTCAGTTCAATTTGCATATTTATTCCAGGGTACTAATTAGGAGCAGGTTCTTTTAAAAATATTGTTCTTGCTTGATGAATCAATCTTGTTCTTTACCTTGTATTCTTATCATTGTAATCTCATTTTGTAATCTCTATTATCTATCATAACGGACTGGGAACATCTAAAAAATTAAATATTAACTTCAATTTATAGATTTGAATATTATAATTTCACACAGTATTTAGGTAGTGTTAAAATATTTATTACGTACCTACACAAAACAATGGTAGTATGTTTTATTATTTAACCGCAATGTGACCAAAGTCACAACTTTGTTGATTAATTAGTGCTAGATATCACTTTGAGTCATTCTTGTAAACGAATCTCTGACGTAGCCCGCACATTGGAAAACAGTGCGCAAATAGCTGGCACATGTATGCAGTAGGTACGGTGGTGACCATGTTGAGTTCTGGTAAATTTATCAATAACATATTGCTACAAAACGAAACATCAAATATTTTGAACATTACTACGGCAAACATTAAAAGTATTTCCTATATATTTCAGGCTCACGATAGCTATCGTCAATAGTATATGTAGGCACTTTAGTACTTAGCCGGTGTACAATACACAGAGACAGCGAAGTACCAGTCTGAAACACAATTTTACAATGTTGTATTCTAAAGTATATTGTTAATATTTGTGCACTGAATATCTACATTTAATAATAATGTTTAAAGTAAATGTCCTATAATCTACTTGGGGGTTTGGATACTGCGGCCCCCAGGAATAATCCTGTTTGAAACTAGAAAACGTTTACATTGCCTCTGACGGCTCTTACAACTTACATCTAAGTGGTTAAATATATGGTTTATAAACACGTAAAAATATTCTACGCTTCCGGTCACGGTTAAACGGTCGATTATTCGTACTCAATGTTCATTTCTCATGTTATTTAATAATTAGAAAAATTCTAAAAAAGGAAACATGTCGGTAAAACGCTAAACAACTGAACAAACAGCTTAAAGTGAACTTAAAGTGAATTTAAAACAATGATAAACTTAACGCATTTTTTGAAAGTTAACAACTACTTTTTTAATTGAAACAATACACATGTTATAGAGTATACACAGTAAATTATTTAAAATAATGAGAAAATATTGTAATCCGATCAATACTATAATAGATAATTGCGACTACAAATATATAACAATTTGTTTTTTTATTATTCATTGGATAAAAATATCTCATGCCTCCTCTGTTCATAAAAGAAGTCAATCAGTGCATATTTAAGTTAATACTTAAGCCTGCCATGATTTCGACCAAAAGTAACTTACAATTTATAATATAAGAACAAGATTTTTTCTTCTGAAACCGATAACAAATTGAAATACAATAGATAATGATAACTATAAAGTAAATATTTAGAATTAACAAAACTAAAGCTTTCAGGTATCTTTATGAAAAGTGAATAAAAAAGTTATTTTGAATACAATAAAATAATTACTATGCTTTCACGTGCACACAACATAATGGGATGACGACCGATCTGATTACATCGACTTAGGTTATACATAGTTATAATGCTATAACATTATATATTATTATATAATTGATGCAAAGTTTACTAACTCTGTAGGTACTATGGTATTATAATAATAATTGCATAATAGGAAGGATTGATTGAATTAAAAAATTGACTTTCGACGAATAGTTGGGTAAACATTATGTAATAGGTAATGCTTTATTACTTAATTATTAATTTATGTATCATTTTCGAAATAATAGCGACAAATCGATGAAGGTATATTCCGTTTTAAAAATGATATCTACAACGACGAAGGCTCGTGGTACCATGACATAAAGGATTATTAAGCCTTAAACGCTTTATACTTGGTCTCAAATTTTTCATTACTAACACATTCAATTATACGAATTAAATGGTCATTCACACCTGTTATGTCACAGTCGCTACGTACGCGGTCACGCGTAGCCGTGGACCCAACTATCAAGACGAATTTAAGCATTTATATCAATTTGCTTAATGACTCAAATAGTGTTACAATGTATTAACAGTACCTACAAACTATTTAATTTGTATTATATACTGTAAATGACGTAGTTCGAAATGATGTCTAGCTCTGTTAAAATTGAATCGTTTCTGAATACTCGCCTTATCTACGAAACTGCTAAAACGAGTATAAAACGCTCAATAACATCGCTTGGCGCTTGAGATCCAGATTTCACTGTTCTTTTGTATGCGTACTCATACAAGAACTTCTAATGCAAACGTATTTAATGTCCTGGCGTCTTAATCGTTATACCCTACGATACCATTCTCTTTCTACATATACTTTCTACTCACTCTCACGTACTACAATCCATCACATATTTAATAATCACCTCTCTTTCTAGTGCTAATGGTCTAAATATGTTTATAAACTGTCTTTTGACCGCTAAATAACTAGACCGTCTAAAATCTACTTTACGACTAAAATATTCTATACATAAAAGTGCTTGAAAAAAAAACCAATATAAATGGATTCAACAAATAACTTATTTAAAAAATAACGACCATTATCTTGTCTACATTCAATGTTACACAATTAAACCTAAATTTAACAATTTAGTAATTTACGAAATTTACGATCATTGAATAGAAATATGAATATCTCAAAATAATCTATTATTCGCATTTAAAATAAAGTGTTATTTAATTGACAATGTAGCGATCGTTATTATGTGCGTTTTACAAATATCCAGAACTATAGATAAATAGAGAAATTATTTTATAACACATCTTAAAGTACATTTTGGTTATTTTTACAAATGCATTAAATAAATAATGATAAATTAAATTTGTAATTACGCAAAGGTCTAGAATGTGACTAGCATAGTTATATCTATAAGATAAAGTACAAAATACATATTAGTGTTAATAACTAGCGTTTTACATGATTATAAATATGTATCTTGTGGATGTTAAATAACACTCGACGTCGAGTACCTAAATAAGAATAATAATAATAAATCTATTCGTTGTAAACTTCGATATTATTGCTATCGTTGCTTCATTGCTTTTTATCACTATATCTATGACGAATTTTAACAATATCACTAATTTAATATTGCTGCTTAGTTTTAACCTATTCAATCGTCCAATATTCGGCCGGTCACTAGCATTTTAATATGGATAATCACTTGCAATTGTAAATTTAAGAAAAATTATTTTTATATCTTATGGTACGGTTGTACAAAACGCGAATATTTGTCACAGTCGTTTAGACTTTGTATGTATAATCGTCGTATTATTTATTTCGCTTGTACGAAGAAAAATAAATAATATCACTGAAGGACATCAATTAGCTAAGTCCTAACCGTTGAATCGTCAACTGATAGAACTATTTACCGTCTCCGGGCCGAGGCCCGACCTCGGCTTCACCGTCGGGTCTACCAGTATATACGGTTGCACAAAGTTACACGTCACAATGGAAATTCATATTTTCCAAGGAAATGGAAAACTATTGTTGGAGATATCGTCCTGTATCTAGCCATTCTATTAGTTTTAAATGCTGAATTGCTAATGTTTATTTGAATCACAGGCGCATAGTGTGTATTATTAACCATTCATATGTGGATATTTTGGATACATAAAGGCATCAGTTATTGACAAAAGAGTTCTAAGCAACAGGCGCAAAATCATGCGCCGGTATCCTTTAAAATTATATTATATCACTTCGTTGCAGTCTACTCATTAGCCTTGTGTACTGTAAACAGTGTACATCGTTGTTTATTCACCTACACGTGGTGCTATCCCTAACTAATATTGCTTATTGTTTATTATTGCTAGTTAATCTCTAATGATTACAAATAGATGATTAGTATTTATAGTTATTCTAAATAAATTACCTCTAAAGTATTTTATTGCTTTATTGCTTACGTTCTTTTGTGTCTTACGCTTATGTATTCCTATGTTGGACATTTTATCACTGTATGATTAACATTTAGTTAGACGACTATAGCTGTGTTATTAGTTTGTGGTATATCTTCGACATAGAACACAATAAACTGCATGGGCGTAATAGCTATGATTAAATGGTACCGTGACAAACAACAGCAGTCTCAGTTGAACGGTCTGATGGCTAAACTCAGTTATTTCGCGTACCGGGCGGGTTAACTTTTGCTTGAGACGCGCGCAACCACGACGCAACACTTCCGGTGTTCAGGTCATAATTGTGTAAATGAGTTGTCGTGAAATATCGGAACCCAATTTGCCGCCGCTGTCGATACTTCGCAGTTTCGCGATTGTCAATACAAATTTAGTGATGTTTAGTACTTGATTGTAGATTTTTGGAAATGTAGACCACGGTTTTGGATATAATAATTAAAGCGGTCTTATCGATGTACCAGTGCAATTATTTGGTACAGAACAGCGAAATTTAAGAAAAATATAATTAAAACGTCGTTAAATGAGTTTGAAAAGAAATTGTTTACGAGTATTTCGGAATCATTATGAATATGATACCTACACTTTCGTGTCAAAATTTGGTTTTATAAGTTTTTTAGTAAATTCCAACTGTTGAAGCAATTACGGAATTTATTTCGTTATTAATGCAATTATGCAATTAATTATATAGCTTTAAGATTCATTAATAATTCGAGAATGGAATTGAGGCGCAGGCGATTATATAGACAGCGTAGAACTTTGACGAAACTATGTAACTTATTTGAGAATATTGAAGGTGTCCTTGTGAAAGTATTGCTGTACAAGAAGTTTCGAGTTAAGTGAGGGACATAAAAACCAGAAGTGTAGCAAATATGCAGTTCACAATACTGGAGGGGATTATTGAATTACTGTTATTGAATTATGTCCAAGTATTGCATTTTTATTTGTTGCACTCGTATAATATGTATAAATTTATATCAAATATTATTTGCGGGAAAAATCTGTCTCTAAATCCCAACACAAGAAAATTTCTAATAACTTTTAATATAAATACAAGTTTGCCTGAAATCCTGCCACATATATCAC
>DWDU01000320.1:0-20177 GCA_018245575.1 Jemadia suekentonmiller | reverse complement strand
TAACTGGTGAAACGTGGGAGTGTTCTACACTCCTCTGCCTACCTCTTCGGGGATTACAGGCGTGATGTTACGTTTACCCTATTGGAACTCAGGGAACAGTTTAAGTGGATATTTAAAAAATGCTCAGAGAATCATTGTCCACATTTGAATCATGAAACATCCAGTGAACTCTCTAAAATATATATTTAACTGCTTTCCAAAAATCATCCAGGTACCTTCGGTAAAATAAAATATATTAAAGAAACATGTACAGAAACAATAATATTACATATCAGAACAAATCTTAACCAATGACATATTTCTATGCGTCAGCAACATCATATCACATCACCGCCACCACTATCACCATCACCGCCACCACTATCACCATCACTGTCACCACCACACCACCATCACGTATTTGAACGTTCTGTTACACGTTCATGAAATTTCTAATATCTAATCGTCAATTACTATTTGTCATATTTACCGATTTAGGTGCATAACATAAGTACCTACATTATATATATACTTGCATACGGAAATAAAAGCTTATACACTTCGGTTTTCTGACAGCCCTAGGTCAAACGGCAGATCTGTAACTGCCGCAGTATCAATTTGTCGCTAAGTGAAACTTACAATTGGACACGCGCGGGCAACACGAGCGCACGCACTGGGTCATTTCTGCAGATTTCTCGCCACTCAACATGTGGAACCATACATTAAGCCTTTTACCGGTTTCTTAATAACCGATCGACAACGTAGAATACTATTATGTTAACAGACAGGGCGAAGCGACCACCTGACCACCGCGACTGGAGATATGGGCAACTAATATCAGAGAAGATTCAAATTCCAACTGGTGTCTTGGGGGTTGAATTAGACCATCATGCATAACATGAAACATACATTATTTATATATTGAATATGGATTAAAGTAATGTCTAATCTACATAAAGGCAAAATAAACATAAGGTAACATCAAGCTTATAATCCCCGAAGAGGTATACAGAGCAGTGTAATATCTACACTGCCATGTTTCACCAGTTACGTTTACAAATGTCTGCACGCGACGGTGACCGCTTACTGCCGCCAATAATTATAAATCCCACCGCTAAGACCAATGCACGACCGTCAAATCTTATACGAACCATCTCGAATACCAATAGCCATTCCAACAATAACAAAAGCCAAGCTTTTCCGATATTTAACTTTTTTTTTTCGAGAAAGCACAGGTAGCTATCAGCTGTGCTCGACAGGTTGTTGCACTAGTGTGCGCGGAACGAGATGAGCGCACGTGTGTGAGTGAACAGATGCTGCGGACATCTGCCGCGGCGCGTGCTCGCGGCCCGAGCCATCTTGATACTTGACAGTTACCAATCATACATTAGATAAGACCGCTGCGTCGGTGTTGCTTTGTTTATTATTTATATTTATTAATGTCTCGCTATCATACTCGATATTGCAACGTTGTTATTACATTAATTATAAGCCGTTCGTGGCCTACTGATTGGGTATCGAAAACTGTGTCAATTAAACTTAAGTTCCGTATACATTTATAGCAATTAAACAAGTACGCTGTTGACATTTTCGTCAGCCAGCTCGCAGTGGCCAGCCGGCATTCATTTTCGATGTTCGACATTTAAAATGTATTTGGCTTCTCTGCGGGTAGATTGCTAACTCACGCTATTTTATAATACATATATACATATATGCATGCTAGTATGTATAAACAATGATTATATTGTTTATTTATCAATATCATTATGACGTATGTTTTATTTGTTTCATATGTTTGAGTTTATTTTAGAATATATAATATCTATTTAAATTTTCTATTTTAAATATATTTTATTCATTTATATATTATTCATTTTTGCTAAAAAGGGCGAATGTTTATGACAAGTACCTACAATAATTAATGCATAAATGATAACATTTATTATTATTATTGTCGTCACAACCACTCGACGACCGAGCCAGCCATGACATATACCTATTTACATTCCACATATTTTATATGCACACGATCCATTCATTAATAATAACAATACAAATAAATATCTTGCGACGTCTTACACATCTTATTTCACTCTATTAAAAATAACAAATTAATTTTTAACTTAACTATATCACTCTCCTATCTCTTACTGAACTATATTTCGCTCGCTACAATTTACGTTGTCACTCAAACAGTCGCAGATGCGATAGTAGAGCGTAGATTGTAATGTATTCCATTCCAATAATGAGATATTAAAAAAAAGATATTTGAAAGTGGAACGTTGGAATAAATACATTAATTGGTGCGCGTGTCAAGTATCAAAATCGGCACGAGCCATATAATTGGAGAGCAGCTGCCGGTCGGGCATCTCGTCTGCCGGTCCGTCTGTGTGAGTAGATCGGCTGGACCGCGCAAGATGTAAGATTTAGCGATTTTTGTATTTTATAGATTCTTCACCGTAACCACGCTGCAATCTGCGTCAGCAAGGTCTTCGAATAGGTTTTACATTAGTCGAGCAATCATAAAAACACATAGAATGTAAGCCAGTACATATGAATTAGATTAGGGTACGTTACCTTTTCGACTGGTTCATTGGTTGAATTGATGGAAACGCTAATACTGACCTCGAAGGCCTGGATTCGATCTCCTGGTCGGGAAATGTATCGCTGGTTTTTCTAACTGAAAATTCTCGTTACAGGCATGCAGTTTGCACATGTGACCAGTGCATGTCAGGCTTACAGACGCATAACTAGCGATTGGGGATGTACTATGTTCTTCTGCCCACTACTACGTCTAGTACTCCTACTACTTCTGGGAAATACAGGGGTAACATTTTATCATTCAATTGTATGTCTATTATTATAGCCGCTCAGAACGACAGATACAATTTTAATCCATCGTAACCCAAACACTGTTACCAATGCAGCGGCACTATATGTCTCGATACTTTTATAATAAGGTTTATTTACATATTCGCCTTCGCTTATGTTTTTCCCCACACAGGTGAGTCACACTGACATTGACCGTGTAATCTCACAATTAAACATCTCGTGCGAACAACACATGCAGTTGCATAATGCACCGCTAATGGGTAATTGCATCATAACTATCATGCAACTACTCGTATTATGTTTAAACGCTGTTTGCTTCGAAACTTGAAACACGCAGTACTATCTAGTTTTCAATTCATCTGCCATACCGCGCATTCTCGGTTCAAATCCCGCAAATCTTCTATACAAAAAAGTGCCTTTTAAGAATACAGTTGCTGTAACGTTGAATGCAAACATCGTGAAGAAACTTAAAGAAACCTACTCTACGGTTCTATAACATTCTGTAAAGCTGTGAAAGCTTACCAACCCGCAAGCCGGCGTGCTACACTAAGACATTAGCATTCTCATTCTGAGAGCAAACCCGTGTTATAAGGTGGATCTGTTAAACGGATTATGCCGGATGTAGGTAATAACGTTGTCGGACTTGAATATTTAAGCGCTACCTACTCTGTATGGTACTGAGGCTGCAGTAATACATCTACGATATGAGATGTAGTAGGGTCATAATTAAGGTGAAAAGTGACCTTGATAACTTTAACAGAAAACGTGACAAGAAAAGCGTATCATCACGCCTGTAATACGCTGATAGGAAGGCAGAGGAGTGTAGTATACTCCCACGTTTCACCAGTTACATCTGTAGGTTAATGTCCCAACATGGAATCGGGGGCCAAGTCTATTGCCTATTGTCTGCTATAGTATCTGGCACATATCTAGACCCCGAGCCAGTACTAGAAATTTTTCCATACAAAAATCCAACGGGATTTGAACTCAGGGCCTCTCGATCGGCAGTGACGATTTCAACCATTCGATCAGAGGCATATTCGTTAGAATTATTAGTCACGAGAAATTTTATCAGTTCATTAAACTACTTAATTGAGTGGTGTCGTCCCACAAAAACTGTCTCTAGTAATTGACATCCTCTTGACGCGTACCCGAACGGCTGGCAACACCAACACCAATAATTAATTTCCTCTCCGCGCGTACCCGAAATAATAGTTTTATTTTATTTGGGGCTTGACGACACAGATTGCGTCGGTTACATAACGGCTATTAGTGTCCATAGCCTTATCCTAACAGATAGTTTATCATTCCAATATTATCTTAGTCCACGCGATATAGTATGTAGTAAATAAAATATAGTCTTTATACAACATATAACAATTCTATGTGCAAAAAAACCAAGCACACTCAGATTCGGAACTAGTGGCCGCCAGTGTGAAAGTGCTAAATATGAAAGCTTGCGTTTCGGACAGTATGTTAGGTAGTCGCTACCGTTTAACCTTATCGATAGGATTTATCGTGGATTAATACATTATTGGTAAACTTTTAAGGGTTCAGAAACAAATCACATTATACTACAACCTACCTTGAGATTAGAGCGTATAGTTTTGTTCATCCCAAACGGTACCTACACGTTTATCAACAGAAAATAAATGTAATAAAACTGGCAGAGGTGAAAGTTCATCTGACGGACAGAAAAAAGAAGCCCGATAAAAAAGGAGAGAAAATTAAAGTAACGACAAAAACCGAAGACAGATGCTGACAATGGCGATACGTCGGGTACATTCGCGTACACAACGCTTCTTTGAGAATGTTCTGGAACGCCATTATTGAGGTACCTACCTACTATTGGAATTTGTATAAATGTGTGTTTAATAATCTGTGCATGTTTCTGTGCGTGTATTTCCTTTATACCTATGTATGTCAATAACTCCTATATTACAGGTTGCCAGCGGCTACTGATGGAAAGGTCGTGGTTTATATATGTAACATTTCTAGGAGTCTTCTTGGAGTCTGGCTCTGGATATGTGCCCGGTGCTAATGCACCGAGCTCTCCCCCAATTTCATAGTGGGACGTAAACGTAACTGAAACGTTGAACGTAGGACTGTAAACTCTTCTGCTTGACCCTTCGAAGAAATATTGGTGCGATATTATGTTATAAAAGATATAAGTATAGTATATAAATTTATAAAACTTTAGCTTACGCCTGTACCGGAAGACAGCACTGGCCGGCACGAGCTACGACGGACAAAAAATTCTATTGTCTCATTGGATATCGGATCAATGGGTCCCGGCGCAACGAACCTGCTTTTTGCCACTTTATCAAACAGTTTCAGCACCAAAGGTTCTTTTCATGGAGGAGCTGATTATACACGCGTTTGTCTGCAGTGCCTCAAAACAATAATTATATTTGAATAAACGAATAGTAGAAGAAGAGGTCGGTTACTCGGTGCCCCCTGGCTACCGCGTAAGTGACCTGGCGTGAGGATTGAATATTAAAAATAATAAGTTAAATTCTTAGGTTAGTATTAGGTAGGTATATATTATCCATATAGGTAAGATATTCTTGGACCTGATTTCTACATTTAGTTAAGCGATGTAGTAAGATTTGAAACAGCGGCGTTTTTTACCTTGGATCCAAAAGTCTATATGTAAGGATCTCTTGGTGCTCCAGCTCAGGGAGAACAGCACCTGCTAAAAAAGATAAGTTCTCGTTGGACGAGCTACGATTGCCAGTCGGCAGAAGTAACTATCCCAACCTAGGACAGGTAATAGATCTGTTAAAGCTGTCCAAACCATCTAGTGATGTTGTAACCGCGAAAGAATGTGAAAATAGGTATAACACTGACTCGGACACATCACAACGAGGAATACCGCGTTGGAGTCTCACAATATCCACAATGTTACGAAAGCCATGAAAATTTAGTAGTAACTTCTCAGCGATCGCTTAGTACCTAAGTAGTAACCGATAATATGAGTGTCAGTAGAACATCACATAAGTTTTTTATAAAGGACTTATAAACGAAAAGACTTGACAAATACTAAAAAAATATGATATTAGTAACCACACCACCCAGAATCTAAGAATAACATTCAATATTAAAAGTTGGTTCATTTATTTGTTTTTAATAATCGTACCATCACGCCTGTAGGTAATCCCCGGAGAGATTGACAGAAGAGAGGATTGTAATACACTCCCACGTTTCCCTGTAAGGTTTACGTCACACCATGGAATAGGAGGTGAGTCCTTAGCCATACATTAGACACAATTCCAGACTCCAAGCCACTACTAGAAATTTTTACTAGAAGTTCTATTTAGAAATGTCCAATAGTACCCAACCCGGGATTTGGACCAAGGATTATCGTTCGCAGTCGCGTTACCAACAACTCAACCAACGAGGCAATCAATTAATACCACATATTATAAAAAACGACTTACATAAATTAACACGATAATTTACATTACTTTTTTTATAACACAACACCAAAAACGTTCATAGATTAATTAATAAAAAACTCAATTCATAAAAGTTAATTACGGATACAATATATTAGTTAGTTAATTTAATTATGTTAGGCAACTCACAAAACCTCAAACATACATTTAAACCTTTTTGCCCTTTTATCAGTAAATGGGTCAGAAGTAAACTTGAAGTTTCGCGGTCGACCCGAAGATGTAGGTACTGGGTATGAGGGAGTTATGGTACGTTCATCATCAACATCATCACCAGCCTGTTACATACACTGCTGGACACAGAAGTCCCATGAGAAGTTATGCCCATAATCCCCACGCTGGGCATGGGGGTTGGGGATCGCAGAGCACGGCGTTATGTTCATTCTGGTACAATTCGTAACTCTTCAATAAATTACTGACCATATGTATTTCCACAGCACGTCTTAAGTAAAAACCATCTTCGAACATTGAAAAATAACTACTTCAGCTATTAAAAATCACACTATAAAATCTCAAGAATATTTCAAAGCCCGTCAATCGTAGGATTGTATAACTCGTCCGCGTGCATCTTGCTCACAAATAAAACAAAAAACCAAAACGAATCGATACATAAAACGACACGTAACATTTTTAATCAATCAAACGGTGAAGTGTGGCCGAATGTTGTGGATATAATCGATGAATATATTATCGCGAGTGAACCACGAGCAGTGAGTGATATGATGTGAAATTGGGTATCGCATCTGTCTGACTTTCGCCAAAATTGGAACGCACCTTAACACGACCGCTCGGACCGACCGTGAGCCGGCTTGGGTTATAGTCGTAAGTTTCTTATTAATGTTAATACTACGTCCAGTTTAATACAACTTGACCGCCGCTCGAGCCGACGTATTTAATTATCTGTACCCACTTAAAGCTTCAAGTGTGACTTGAACATATTTATTCTCAAATCAAAATTGTCACTTGGATGAAAATATATGCTACAACATCACCACCGAAGAGGTAGGCAGAGGAGTATAGTAACTCCCACATTTCACCAATTACTTTTTTACGGTCCAGTATGAAACAGGAAGGAATACGGAGTTTGTAGAATAATTATTTTTATAAAACTTTTTGTCCTCGTACTGCCAAAACAGATTAAATATATTATAAGTGTTTACATACATATACAAATAGAGTTATTTATTCAATTATTAAATTGAAATAGGTCTACTCGTTTAGCGTCATCGTACTTCGTTATGTCGTTTTCATTTTAGGAGCTGATTATCGTTCATTTTGTGCCAATACGTTAATAAGTTGACTTTTTTATACGTGCGGCGGTGAGGCTAATTTGTTATAGACTTGACATTCATTATTTTACGGAAAACATGAATACAGCTCAAGCCTGGCCGTAGAGCAATTGTAATCAATTTTAGATTTTAGTCCCGTATTCTGACTTAGGTAAATGCCAATTTCTTTATGTACCTATTTAGTAAATTTTAATTGACTTATAAGAAACTATTATTGCCACGAAATCCTATGCGATTCTTATATAATACGTATAAGACTCTCAAATGCGGAATGTAGTCTCCTTTGTCCTAGAAAAATCTACATGATGAACATAAGTAGTTCCACTCCTAAGTATTCCTATTATGTCTTAAATGTCCAGAAAATAGTCCGACGCAATACAGGTCACAGTAGGTACCTATTCTAGCATAAATTTGTTATTGTGTTATTGTCTTTTTAAAATCAGATTTAGGTTGATAATAAAATCCACAAAAGAGTTACATTTCAAAAATGAAAGGGATATAAAATGCGTCCTTGTGGTACACCTTTTGCAAAATGAAATATCTTGGTGAGTCTCCCGTAAATTCCTAGTCTCTTGCTAGCCATGGCTTGGAACTAATTTAGATCATAAGACAATTCCAAATCAGTTCTCCATAAAAAATTCTAATTCATGTAGGTACTCAAGAGTATTGTTCTTTATATTCATTTGAAAGGCTCAATGTTGCAGTATTTTTTTTAATTTTTTTCTCCTTTTTTCGTTCCATACCAATTCCGCTAGCTTAACGTAAGACAAGCTTTTAATTATTTTATATAACCTGTTTTGTACTATAAATTCATATAGTTTACAGGTCGTCTGCTGATAATTTACTATAGCACAGGCTTTGAGAGTGACTCGCTTAGTGGGTCGGAGTCTGGATTTGTGCCTGGTGTTTTATAAAATAACTTCCTACAGAATTCTGTAAAGTATTTTATATGATTGTTATAAAGTTTTTTTTCTGGAGATCGATTTACATCGTAGACAATTAAAGGAAAGCTATAAAAAAAACCACCAGTAAAGTCAGAACCTTAAAAAAAAATAAGTATTATATGAACGAAGAAGAAAGATGAAGACGATAAGCTTTTTATCTTTTTGCCCATAGTAAAGAATTGGAATATATTAAGACGTTAGATAATAGCCAATAATATAGAATAATAGCCAGAATAAGTAGTCACTACCTACTGTGTATTGAAAGCAATGTTTCGGCGACTTTATCAATTGTAGGTACATTTTCAGCTATATAGAGAAAATACGAAGATTCAAGACAATGCAATGCATATCAACTATATTAGACCCTAAAAGTCCTGATATGAAAATATTAAAATGTAAGTTCAATAATTCATGCAATACAGCAGTACATTCATTATTTACTGACACAACGTAATACGATCCGTACATAAGCACTACATAACACAATCGATAATAAATGCGGCCCCAATCAGTACCCGATCTCGAGATGAGAGAGCAACTGTTCATTGGATGCTGTGCTCCACGCTCCGCCTCTCCGAGATCAACCAATCGTGTACAGCCATCTTAAATAAAACATGTTCACCGCGTCACTACTTGCCGACTCTGTGTTATATTATGTGTTTGCGCTTGTTCAACGCTGATGTTCTTAATTTGAAAACTTTTTTATGCGGTTGTTCACAAGTTGCCTTTTTTGTTGCTGATATTTTTTTTTATGACGTGTGACGGTATACCAGCCACGCGTCACTACTTGCCGAGTGTAATTTACATTATTTGGTACAGGGTGTTTAATGTTTATGTTCTTAATAAGTTTTTTTTTAATATGGTTGTTCTCAAGTTGGTTTTTTTGATCCACATTTTTTTTAAGTATGTGTCGATATATCATGGCCACCGCGTCACTACTTGCTGAGTTTCCGTCTGTATTACAACACCTATACCTACAACGTATATGTTCATAATTTGAAAACTTTTTTAATTTGGCTTTTTATAAATATTGCACACATTTTTATGTGTCAATATTCGGACTATTCATGATAATTAAATATACCTATAGGTACCTATACCTATACTCACTATGCTTTGTAAATTTTTATCTAGATATTTGTCAGTGATTATACTATTAATTTTATTATTACATTATTTATTCCTTTATGTAATCTTTCCTTACACAACACACACACACCGCCATGAATAGAGAGAGTTAGAGAAGTCTATACCTACACAATAACATGAATACAAAGAATACTAATACTGAATAACGTACATGAAATAGGTTTTTCTAAGTGGTACCGTTTTGTCCATCAGACATTTTACTTGTGAGAGTGTTGAGGGGAGTGTGGGCATTGAGAGAGCATGGTGATCGAAGAAACCTTTCGAATCTTGTCATTTATGTAAGTAGTTCAAAGATTAGCGAAATACAAACGGAAAAATCAAAACGTGAAAAACATATATGGCGATGTAGGTATTAAGTAAGTATGGTCAGCATTGCATTGGACTGCAATCTAATCTGAAGGCGATTTATAATCATGATGTCATATAAACAGAACAACATGAAAACATAAAAATTGTAACCATGTTGTTATTAACGTTATCTAATATTGTATGTGATACTGATAGTGACATCTATGTTTATTCTTTCGATAGTATATTATTAGTAATTACATATCACGCTAGATGGCTCTTATTACCTATTACTGATAATATTTATGTTTTAACGCTACCTATCACTAGATGGCACTGCAATCTTATTTAAATAACATTGGGGAATTAAAACTTATTCAAAAAGCTAATTCTCAGATAATTTATTTCGAGGTTTCGAACATAAAATATATATAATATTCAAAAACTTATCTTTTCAAACATCTTGCCCGTCCTGAAATGTAATATAAAATAACAGTCAGTTAACAAATTTTATAAGTCATAGTTTAACATTAAATTAATTTACACTGTGTTTTTCAGCCATGTGACGCAATACAGACCACTTAAGAATATGTAGCACTAATTTACATATAAAATTTTACCATAAAAATAAGATATATGTATAAAAAAACAATGTAATGGAATTGTTAGTGCGCTAACATTATCATATTTAATTTTAAAAAGTTAATTTAGGCTGACTACGTAAATAAGCTAAGGAGAATAAAATGTAACAAATGTAAGATTTTTGGCGGGAGCATAGCTAATATTAAATTGCATTATGATGAAGCAAAACCATTTAAGCTTAATTATGATAGCACTTATGACAGTTTGCCCAGCTCTTTACTATTTCAAGCTTTATAAGTATATTAATTTCGCCAAAACACATATGTAACCAAGTAAATAGTTAAATTATATGAAAACTAATTATATTTTGAAGTCGACTTCTCGATATTAGTGTAAAAATCCTGAGAGCCGAATTGATTTATATTCGATACAAAGCCAAATGTTGCCAACATCTCTCATATGGCGGAATGTACTTAAAATACACTTACCATTATGAATTTTGATACTTTTAATTTCAAAGCGCTGCGGATATCGTTGTCAGTACTATCGCAGCCAGTATCACTAAGTATGTCTACGTTTAGCTCGCACATAAGCAAATCGATGAAAAAGTTTTTCCAACACTCTTTAAATTCAGCTGAGAATTGTCCATCTTGATCTTGAGTTGTACGTTCGAAGTTTTCATTGCTCACATTATTTTTTGTAATCAGACAATTAGCACATTTTTGCAGTGAACTAACAATGCATTGTAAACTAAATTTTATTGGAGAATTGTCACTGTAAGTTGTATGAATGAATGTTAGGAAAATAAAATACAGCACTAGTCGTTCCATTTCACTATCAGTGAGCAATGCCTTTTGCTTGTCGTCGTTAGTGACGTCGCCTTTTTATAATTGGATCGTGGTCTTCGGAATGCAACAGAATAAAGAGACATTATCAGCAAGTTATACGTCTTTGAAATTTTTCGATAAGAAAAAGACAGTTATTTATATTGGTTTTTTTCTCTCGTAAATGAGTATTAAACAGGCAATAAAATGAAATATTTTAAATGTATTTATTGGTATAGCGGAGCCTCGTTGATAACGCCGTCTTTCAGTCAACAGGTATGCAAGGTAACAATACCGTTGACTAAATAACATAAATTCGTAGTTAATATTAACAGATGGTCAGAGACAGACAGTTAACTGAACAGACGGCTGATCATCATCCGTAATCAACAGAGTAATACAAAATAGTTATATACCTATTAAATTTGACATCGAAGTGTAAAATGATCGTGTACTTTACGCATTAAATTTCTTAATTAAAATATACATATAAACAAAACAAATATAAATAAAACATTACGCCTATTATATCTGAAGAGGTAGGCAGAGGAGTGTAGTACGTTAGCATACTGCAGCGTTTCATCTGTTACGTTTCACTGGGCATGAATCGAGAATCCAAGTCATTACTATAAATTTCTACTAGAAAATCGAAGTTACAAAGATCCATTAGCAGTCAGCCCGGGAATCGTACCCAGGGCCTCTCGACAGCAGTAGCACTTGCGTTCATTCGACCAACGAGGAAGTCAAGTAACAAATAAATTTTAATTAAAGGTATTGATATACTTGGTACTTGTCTTTATTATATAAACTAGTTTCAATTTCTTTATTTTGAACCATCTGTTTCTCTGTAAACTTCGAAGAGAACTTATTTTTTCATGTCATGCTTCAGTTCTGCCAGCACTCTCGATGATATACAAAACTATTTTCCCGACGTAACTTTCTGGCCTCCATTAAATTTTTTTATGTACATTTGAAATTCCAGAAAGTTTCTTGATGTTCGCTTTGCTTATTTTAAGGGAAATTACAGCAGCTAGGTATGTCTACTTTGTTCTTATAAAACTGATTTTGTTTTTACGAGCAGACCTATCCACTTATTTTTTTTTTGTATTATTGACTCATACAATATAGGTACGGCTAGATTGCGTACATACTTACTGCTCTGTGCATATTTTTGTAGGTACGTATTTTAGCAATGTCAATAATAATAATAATTACAAGTAGCAGTAACACCATGCCTTTTATTACCCGAAAAGGTAGGCAGAAGAATGTAGAGCACACCCATGCTTCACCAGTTACGTTTACATCCCACTATGGAATAGGTGGTGAGCCTGTTGCCGTACATCGGGCACGTATCGAAACTATTACAAGAAAATCTAAATTTAAAAAATTGTGTAGTGCCCGAGCTGAGAATTTAACCCAGGACGTCCCAATCGGCAGTCGCACTTGCAACCAACAGAACCAACGAGGCAGTCTACGCTTCACATATATCATAAGATACAAAGCAGTCATAGCTCTATTATATTCATAGGTCCGTGATGTAAGTCTGCTTCTGTTCTGTATTTTGTTCTCATGCACATTTTATTAGCTTACATTTAGTGCCATCTAGTCGCAGGAATTAAAACATGCTCTATTCTAAAAGTAATGATACAATACACAATTTATTATTAACTCCGTTATTATTAGTTTTAACTGATAAATGTTTAGCACATATTTTTGGTAAACACTAAATATTGTTTGAAGCAAATCAGTTTTTTTTACTTACTAAATCGAGATACATTTTTTAATTCAAGGCAGGAATTTAACTTAAAGATATTATACCTCACATTAACTCTCAACTTCCGTTTATTCGAACTAGGAAGTACAAGTTAAAACGATAATTAAAATATATATATTTTTAATAATTCTGTTCCATATAACTTTTAATAATTATTGAGTCATTACTAGAGTAAAATATAATTAGAGAGGTAATTTATTAATATCAATATTGTGTATAATAGATAATAGTCATAAACTGACTTAATAAAAATTTCTGTAAACGACGAACAAAGGGCGTAGGTTTATAGTGTTTTTACTAATTTACTGCAAATTATTTAATAATTCAGAACAATAATAGTTTGAAGATATACGTGAATAACAATTAATATTTTATCGTCATTTGTATGCAGCAGAATCGTGTTTAACAGAAAAATAATAAGATTTGATAATTTGAGATATTAAATACGATAAATAAAAATGAGCATTTACCATTGGAAGTTAGGTGATATTGCGCTAGCTCGATTGTGCAAAAAAGTATACGCAAAGGTCCAGGTTGTGAAAAATGAAAAAGGAATATTTTATGACGACATGGGTAATTTATTTTTTTAAGATATCAATTGTGCACAGTTTTCCGGGGAGGTACCACCTACTGCCATGCCTATTTCTGCCGTAGACAACATATTGTAAACTTGCAAAGTTTCACATTCATCTGGTCGAGCTACTCGTATTACAGGCGTAAATTTTAGCCCACAGAATACTAACGAATCTGTAACCAACTTTGAATAGGATATTGAATACGTACACATTGCGTTCATATTAAATTGATATTTACTATAAGAATATCATGATCATAATCACCAGTGTATTGATGTCCACTATTGGACATAAGTTTCTACGGAGGGGTTATGCTCATAATCCCGATGCTGGACATGCGGGTTGGGGATAGCAGAACAGAATCTTTCGTAACGTCTATGCTGCTGCCCATAGGCGGCTCAATATAATGTATGAGACGTAACTTCCCGCCTGTAATGCCCGAAGAGGTTGGTAGAGGAGTGTAGTATTCTATTTGATGTTACTAATAGACCCCAATTTTAGTTCTATTACTAATTAACACGTAAGTAATATATATTATAAGCCATATAGTAAAAGCACTAGCTGGCCATAACAGTCTTATTTTCAGTCTTGTTAATGGTTCACTACAAAACACATGGGAGGTGGAAGAATTATTTCCCATGTAACTACTGTGTAGTTACTAGTGACCTTTGATTGCTCATTTACTGCTCATTGCACAAAAAAAGTGATTTTGTGTATTTTTATTTCACTTGGAATTTAATTCATTAGTTATAATCAGGTTTTTGCATTAGTATTTTGAATCTGAATTTAAATTTAAATTATAAAATTGCCATAAATTCCATCTTTGTTTAATATTATAATATTCATGATTTATTATTACAGTTCTAGGCATAGAAACAAATGGTGACGATATCATAGTAGCAGAAGAGCTTTGTTACTTTGTAGAAATAATGAGAAGCAAGGATAGATTGTGGCTGCCTTACACCTGCTTGCACCTGGCAGAAAGATCCCGACCCTTCTATGGTCCCATTCTGAAGTTACCACAAGTTAAAGTTCCCAGTGTACCTAGAAAGGTTTGTATAATTTTACATTTCATTTTGATATGGCTAAGTTACTGTCTTTAATATTTCACTCAGTCACACAGTTTTCAGAAAATTTTACTGCATTTATTTTATTATATACAAAATACATTTGATGGAGAACTACCAGAACTTCTATAGTTCCAGTTTTGATTAAGGTTCAAGAGTATAATGTAAATGGTACCTATATAATATATGAATGCCAAAATTTTATATGGAATGTTTGTAAACATTAAAAGCCATTCAGCTATCTATGTATTATATATTTTTTTTCGTGTGATAAATTTATAATTTATACATATCTTTTAATATTAGTAGAACACTGAAATGAATGAATGGAGTTGATTGGAATATTCTATTTGCACAGAATAAATATATGTTACAAATAGTGTAAAATTCAATGATCCTCTATTCTGCTAACAATTTTATATAGTAACATACAGATGTAGTTAACGTGTAATGTAATGCAGATATAGTTACTGTTAAAGTTTATTTAATTGTCTACCGATGATTTCATAATTTATTTAATTAAATTAATTTCATGGTAATTGGACAAGTCTATATATTTACATACATATATATTGTTACAGCGAAAAATTATAGAAGACCATACATTGCCATTAAATGTGAAACCATCAAAATCTAGGGAACCAGATCTTAACACATCATTTGAGATACGGCAAATGCCCCTAAAACAAGGAAAATATGATAATGCATACAATGAATTTGTAAGACAAGGAAAGGAGAAGATATTTGATGAATGCCTTCTGTTATTACATGAGGAAAGAGACAAACATATCCTTGATTATGTGTATAATGTTGATGCGAGCACTGAAGACAAATTCGAGATGGTTATTAAGAATGTGATGTCCGAGAAAGAGGTAGACAACTATTTACGTCAATGTTGGAGGTACAATTTCCTCCAGAAGCAAACAGATGGTCATGATTCATCTGATGCTGTAAGTTTTATAATGAATTTGTTGAATTGTTTCTTTAAGTTATACTTATATTTTCCAATTCATGCAGAAAGTAGGATCAATATAATGGACATTAGTGTTTATGCACCTCTCAGTGAATCTTTTCTATTTGCAATTACTCAAGTCCCATCAATCAATCCATCAATGGAGACAGTTAATAATGAAGATCACACTTGATAGAAAAAATATTAGAACCAAGCTGTATAGGATTGCTAAATCTATTAATTCTACATATACAAAATGTGGTTAACAAAACAATTATTGTTTTGCAGAAGAGCATTGAAGCCAACTTGCCAGTGACAGTCCACATATCCTGGTGCCTAGTTTGTGGAGAACGGGAAAAGCTACGGGAGTGCACAAACTGCCCCTCTTCATTTCACTTGGCTTGCCGACGAGAGTGGCTTACCACTATTATTCGTAAGTTTTCTACCAGATGATGTTTATGTTTTATATTTTGGCATAGGGCATAACCCCTCAGGGGTGGCCGATGTCCAGCTGTGGACTGAAATAGGCTGATGATGATGAATTTATAAAGTGTATCATTATTCAAAACCTTAAAATCCCAGACCGAAAGAACCCACCGAAAAAGCCACAGAAGCCAGTAACATTTATTGACAAGATCCTATCCAGTACTCGGACAATATGCTCAGTGAGAAAGGAGAAGGAGAATATAGATCTCTGTCCGAGTTGCATGTGGGGGCCTCGTGTTGGGTAAGTAATATTATGAATTAAAATCTATTTAAATTAATTTATTCATTCAATGGGTGTGGTTATATTGACATACTAAGATAACATAGATAGTTGTGATGTATCTATAATTGAACTTGGTATAGTTGAGATTGGATGAATATTACAGTGAAATGATTATCATCTGTACATAACATATTACATAAAAAAATTAAGTTGTGTTTTAATATAATCAGATCAGTTTTAATATCTTTTGTAATTAAAAAAAAATTTTTATTAGTTGATCTAAATGTCCTTAAATAAGGATTTGTACTTTGTATTTTTTTTTAGGTGACAAAATATAAAACATCACTATGAAATGTATATGTAAATAAGGTTCATTTTTCGTCTACTTGATATGTACGTAAGTGACACTGCTCAAATTTTTCTAGTTCTACCTTTTAAAACAGGATATTTCGTCGTTTTCCAGGTACGACGACATAGTGTGGCACAAGTTGGGCTCGTGCCCGTGGTGGCCAGCACGCGTGCTCACCCCAGGGGCTACACCTTCATGCCTCCTAGCCCGCGCACACTCTCCACATCACTGGCCACTGAAGTATTATGGTAAATATTTAGTCCACTTCTACCCTTAGGACAACCTCCTTAACTGAAAAAAGACAATTTTGAATTAATTTATGAGCTCGCCACTATTCCATGCTATAAAATAAATGGTGAAACGTGGTAGTGTACTACACTCCTCTGCCTACCCTTTTTGATAAATAAAGGTGTGATGTCATGTTGTGTATATCATATTTAGCCGGCCAAACAGGCAGATGGGCCTCATAATGGTAACTGGGTACCCAAGAAGTAGCAACACTGTTCCCAGCTTTGCAGGAGATTATGGCTATTATTATGATCGACAGGTACCCTGAATTACTCGTGGGGCGAGACCCGCCGCATGTGCCTGCTGCTGCCGGCGCACGCGGCCGCGCCGCGCGCCGCAGCCGCGCCGGCGCCGCCGCGCGACGCGGCCGTGCGGCGCGCGCTGCTGGACGCGTGCGACGACTACATTGCTGTCTATCTAACTTAGCTCCTTACGACGAGAACTTGTATGACCACAGAATGTCGTGCCCCCTATAAACTACCCTCGGAATGCTGCCTTCTCACAAAACTTATTAGTTATCGAATTATATTTAATATCGTACGATTGTAATATTAATTATTGAAATGTTAAATGACTAAAATATATATTTTTTTTCACTTGTAAATGAAACAAACAGACCATTTTTTTTTGCATGAATGATTATTCATTTTTCAAACTGTCTTAACCGGTTTCTGATTGTTCTAGATTGATAGAATAATAAATTAACATTTCAATTAGTTGCATGATAAATAAACTTCAACATTTACTTTTTTTAATTGATCAGAAGAGCTAGATTTAATCTGATGTTGCATGATGTCTATATATCTATATGTCTATATCTCGTAGCCTACTCAAGGCCTGGCAACAACGCCATTGTTTTAACATAAATCTTATAATTGATATTTTTATCACGTTTTGTTATTGCCATTGTCTATCACAAGTTTTATCGTTGTCGTTGTTTTATAATTAGTTCATATTATATATTTTGTTGAAATTGGTTAAAATCATATTTTATGTTCAATATTATTATCAGCTGTAATTCTTTTTTTTTTATCCACTTTCGTTTATCGAATGTTTTTATAAATTTACTTTCGTTAATATATAAAATTCAGTTTCTTTATATTTTGATTATTGACGAATTATTGAATATGTGTGCAATATAATCTGTGATGTGTAATGATTAGAATAAAAATATTTCGATAAGTATGATAAAAAATACATTTTATATTTCAACTTTTAGGTTTCAAAGTAGGTATTCGATACAATTTTCAGCTTTAACTAATTTTAAGTGATACAATATAATTATGACGTATTATGAATATATTTGTTGTGTTTATTAATAAAGATCGTTTATTTTTTCCTGTGCTATTGTTTATTTCCGTATTTACTCGTTACTATTTTTCGTGTGACCCTTATTATTGCATTTTGACATCATAATACATATAAATGTTATTTTAACATTTCGCTTTTGAGTAGTTTTTAATATGTTGCAACCGAATTATATAACCATGTCATTACTAATGTGTGAAGGAAGTTTTGGTTTCAGTCAACAATTCGGGTTTCGGTGGCAGTTTCACCGCCAAAAAGTCGCCTATAATATGGCGCTGCGATAACATTAGCTCACTTCAAAAAGGTCTATTTTTACATTCATTTGAATAAAATAAGCGTGTTAAAATATTCTCTGTTCTTCGAGATAATCTTCTTGGAAGGACCCTTAAGGACCAAAAAGGATTTGAATTTTTATGGATTTGGTGAAAAATCATTATCTTCCGACTTGAAATTTTGAGCTTGGTTTGAAATTTTATAGTTTGCAAAAGGCGGACGTAATGCCCAATTGGCATTTTCTACCAGTCAACCCAGGTGAAAAAAAACATCTATTTAAATAAATATTTACATGTAGTTTATCAGCCGTCTGGTTACTATACCACAAGCTCTCTTAACGTTTATTTGGGATCAGATGGCCGTGTGTGATGTCCCGAGATATATTATTATTATTATTAATTATCGTAGTCTTATAAAAAGATTGCTTTAGATATGTTACAGTTAAATATATTATAAGATATCGCCTCTGTTTCAATAACGTGACAAGTCAACGTTACGTTATTGAAGCACATAGGCAATATAACCATTTCAAAAGGGCGCCACAGGCGAGCTTTTGAAATGGTTAAAATGACTATATATTTAAAATGAAATCAATGTTTTTGTAATATTTTGAAGTGTGTATCAAGTGTGTTACAAAGTTACCATGAAAATAGAGGGCGTTACTTTATCGTAATGTTTCGGTTATTTCAATAACCATATTTCTGGACTGACAAATGTGTTAATTGCTTTATGTTCTTGTATTATATCGGGTACAATATATCCGAAGGTATCGAATCAATAAATAATTTTGTCTGACGTCACAGATATACTAAAATAATATATCTAATCGGTTTTTATACATCATTCGCAGCCGTGTGTAAACCTTCAACCGATAAACATCACAGAACCGTTTAAAAATCGATCAATCATCCAACTGACAGGATAACAGTTCTATCTTATCGTGGAATTAAATTTATTTTATACACTAATCTTGGATGAAATAATTTGATTTGGCAACAACGCCGCGTATTTTAAATGCGTATTCCGATAAACGGGCAACGATGAAAGCGGTTTATTTCGTTAATCACTTGCATTTAATCTCGTTACGTTCGTGGAAAATACGTTGATAACGCATGATTGTAACGAACTTTTAATATGTACCTACTTGGAGGCGAAAATAATTTCCCGACTGCTTTGTTGTAAAAAAATTTTTATACGGTTTTTTCACGTCCAATTGACTTTTGACTGATACTCCGACATGATGATCACTAACGGCTTTTCCACTCGAATATATATATATTCTCATTAACATTCGCGATGGACGTGAGATGAACCTATTGGTCATCGTCGATCATTACGTCCATGTCTATGAAATTTTTATTATGACTTCCATATTATAGAATGATTTGGATAAATGTTAAATAATTTAAATGTCTCTTCATTAAAACAAGCTGCGGCTTTCGTATTTATTTGATCTACCTATAGACAGCGTTTCTGTTCTACGGAGGATCGACATTTAACGATTTATGCTTCTAGGTATGTATGTAATTATAGGTTTGCG
>DWDU01000319.1:0-20187 GCA_018245575.1 Jemadia suekentonmiller | reverse complement strand
TGAAACGTGGGAGTGTTCTACACTCCTCTGCCTACCTCTTCGGGGATTACAGGCGTGATGTTACGTTTTTTTTTTTATATATGCCAATAGATTCACCCCCTATTTTATAGTTGGACATAAACATAACTGATGAAACATGTGAGTGTAGTATACTCCTCTGCCTATGTCTTTGGGGATTACAAACATGATGTTAGATATCACTAAATTTTGGTATGTAATTATGAATTTTAAAAGAATTTTTGATTTCTAAGGCAATTTTGATTTTCTTCATGCTGACTCAGTTTTATTCAGTATTTCATTATAACTTAATAAGAAGCATTCACTTGCTGTTACTATGATGATTTAAGTTCTTGTTTTAGTAGTAATAATAATTTCATTAATGTTATCTAGAGATGCCAAAAGAAAAGTGAAAAAAGGAAAACTGAAACGAAATTCCAGCTCGTCATCAGATGGAGATGTGCCTAAAAAGAAATTAATGAAAAGTGATTCCCTAAAAAGAGATAAGAGTGAAAATAAAAAAGGGGGTGTAAAAAAAGATGATAGATTAATAAAAAAGAATGAATTAAACAAGAAGAAAACACTTACAAAAGCAACTTCTCTTGCCAAAAAATCTTTATCACCAGGTAAAAAGTCAGGTGGCACACCCCCCATAACATCTAAAAGTATTGCTACAAAGACTTCAACAAAACATGGAAAATCTCCACAAAGGAGACCTAGAAGTGTTTCACCCCATTTAGCTCGGGATAGAGATAAAGATAAAGATCGCATTAAGGAAAAAGAAAAAGATCGTGACAAAGAAAGAGACCGTACAAGAGGACGTAGCAGGTCCCCTGCTAAGAAAGCCAGATCAAGGTCTCCTAGACGACACGGATCTAGCTCAAAGGACCCAAGGAGAAAAGAAAGTTCTGAAAGGAGTAGACCTGTCTCGCCGAAAAAACAAGTAAGAAGAGATGCTAGTATTGATCGACATCGAAAAAGATCCGCAAGTAGAGATCGTGATAGAGGAAGGGATCATAAAGACAGATCAATAGAAAGACGGAAGGATGAAAAAGACAGACACGATAGAAAGGAGAGAGGTCGAGATAGGAACAAAGACGGAAAAAGAGAGGAGATTAAGAGAAGAGGTCGCGATCGGGGCTTAGGCGGTCGCGGAGGTTCCGATAAAGGTTTAGAAAAACCCAATAAACCTATGGAGAGACTGTTACCGCGTCCAGAAGAGAGACTCGCAGCTCTCGCAGCTATTTCGAATAGAGCTCTTGAAAGTGACAAAAATTCAACCAATTCTAAAGACAGACAAGACACTCACTCTGAAAGAGGCGGCCGTAATCTTGATCGATTAGAGCGAGATAGATCTACCAAAAGGGAAAGAATGGATAGTTTGGACAGAGAACCGGGTGATTATGACATGGGTATAGATCGTCAATATGAACATGGACATAATATGGAACATTATGATCGCTTGGATGACCGTTATGACGGTGTCTCGAGAGATGACGATAGGTCACCCGGTTACATGCAGGGTAGAGAGCGACATTATGACCCTGGATATGATCATAGAGGAGGCTATCCTGAAGACGATGACAGAATGTATAGTGAGAATATGGCAGATCATCGAGGTGTTGATATGGGTAATGTAAATTTAGCTGTTTACTCAACTTTAATATTACAATATCATTAGTATTTTTTTCAGGTATTAAACAAATTTCTTTTTAAGGCTATGACGATCGTCGTCCTCATCGTGATCGCTCATGGGAGGGTCGTTGTGGTTCTATAGAGCGTGAGCGTGGCTATATGCACCCCCATAAAGATTGGGATAATGAAGATTATCGCGGCTCAGGAGATTGGGGACGAGAGAGACATTGGCAAATGCATGATCCTCAGGTATGGTGTAGGATATTAACATACATATTACATACGAAAACAAGTTTTCAGATAAGAACTTCTGTAACTTGGCAATTGCATAAGTAACAATAAAAACCCACAAAATTGCCTCTTATCTGTCATAGTTTAAACAATAAAAGAAGAGGTATAAAACTATGTTGTTAATTTTTTCATCTTAAAGCTAGTTAGGTATTATTTGTATGTATGTATTAATTAGAAAGTGATTTACTCTAACCTGGATTGAATTGTGAATTTAATTAGGAAAGGTTAAAATCCATTCCAAATCACTTGACATAATTGTAAAGTGAGTTAATACATCCTATTTTAATTATTTTACTTTACTTTTTGCTTTAGGTGAGTCTATATTTTCAAACTTTGTACAAGAATGAACCAATTGACTATCGCAAAGAAAACTATGAAACACCCTGTTTTATCCTATCCCATATTTTCCTTGGCTGTCCTTATGGTATGATATGCTTCAATTTTTTTTATTTTTCATGCAATGTTTGAGGATAATTTTATTGTAATATTATGATCGATTTCAGATGAACGAGTGGGGTGATAAGGATCCTGACTTGGAAGGGTGGCATCATCGAGGGCATCAACCTCGTAGCCGAATACATGGTAATTTAATTTAAAATAAAATGTTTTATGAAAAATTATAGCAACATTCATAAAAACATTGTATTTTCAGAAGATTATGGTCGCAGCGGAAGAATGGACCATATTAGAAATGAGAATAATAAACGTCGTGCACCAAGAATTGAGCCAGAACCAAGCCCTAAAGAACCGATTCCTCCTCCTCAAATAGTTACTGCGCCACCTGAAGAGGCTGATGCAGATGATAAGCCTATACCAGATGATCTTAGCGAAATAAGTGATGATCCTGATGATATTCTAGAAAGAGAGGATGTAAGTTTTCTTACACATTGCAATTAATCAAATACTCCTGTAGAAATGTTTTTTCATTTTTTATGATCAAAAACTTGTTAACATAATTTCAGCAACATATGTGCAGTATAATATTCAGTGTGCTATTCATATTTTAGACACAAATCACCTCACTACAATCTTGTAATCTGCATGTTCTGTTCATTCTTCAACTATTTCGTAAAATTGTATGATTTGATTTTAATCTGTTACATTAATATAAATTTATAACAAGCACAGTCAACCGGTACTAGGAACATGCTGAATAACTGAATAAACAATTTTATTATGAAATCAATTCCACATTATGTACATGTAGTATTTTGACAGTAGACATTTGTTGTATTACAAGCTTGTAATATGCATAAGTTCAAATTATATTATTTCACTAAAATAATAACTCGCATCTCATTATATCTTTAATAACTTATTTATTTTATATGTGATAATTGTATCCCGGAATTAGAAAATTGAGAAATGTGGATAGATAGTAAATACTACTAAGCAGTTTTCCACAATGCATTTAATATGTATACAGTTACAAATATGAATCTGGGTGATCATAGTTTTACAGTACATCATAATGATGAATGAAATGAATGTGTATTAAATGAATTTGTTTTCATTTATAAGTAAAAAAGTATACGTATTTAGATGATGGAGCAAAACGCAGATGAAGATAGCCAACCAGGTCAATCTACTGAAGAAACTGCCAAGCCCGAGGTTGTAGAAAAGGACTCTGCGCAGGTGATTTAAATACACTAATAAACAAACAGATATAAGGAGAGGTTACATAAATAATATTTGTATTAATTTTCAGGACACAAGTGGTACTGGAGAAGAAAAAGATTTGCAAGAGAGCAAGGATGATGAAGACGTTGCTAATTTAGACTTTGAAGAAATATCTGATGGTGAATTAGAAGAGGAACGAACGAGAGGTATAACAATAGTAAAAGTAAAAAATGTGAACAGGAATTAATTATCAATTATATATTTTTTTTTTATATTGTGCTGGTTGCAAGTGCGACTGCCGATCAAAAAGTCCTGGGTTGGGCACTACTAAATTTTTCTAATTTAGATTTTCTACTAGTGGCTTCAATCAAATAATTGACTAATTATTTCAGCTGGACTTGGAGATGCATTAGGCGTCGACTGGGCTAGTTTAGTAGCAGATGTGAGGCGTCGGGAACAAACTGCCTCTACCGGCGACGCCCGAGATCGTTGGCGACCTGAAAGAGTGTTGGCTCGTCTGGGTTTGTCTCTAGATATGGCTGGTAAAGAGACAGTTCAAGCCATACTGTTTAAGAATGTGGAAACTTCTAAAAATGACATATCCCCACTACAGAGTGATGAAGACAAATCAGTAATGACCAATGGTAAATGTGAAGAAGATAAACATGAGGAGCAAAAATCTCCAGTTCCACCGAGTGTCAATGATTTGCATCCGGTGGCAGCTATTCAGGTTACACATTACTGTTGTGACAGTTATTTTTTTTTATAAGTTATCACTGACATGTACTTAATTGTTACTGATCTCTTGTAGGTGGCCATTGACAAAAGGAAGCGGCAGCGAGCGGTCTTATTTGGGTCTGGCTGTGAAATTACTAGAGGTTTAAGTGCAAGGCGAGATTTGGCATTACGACGATACTTATGTAATCTACCACAGTCTGAAAGGAGTGGGCAGAATCGTGTGGCTCCACAGTCGTCACTCTTCCATGCTGCTCGAGCATTGCTAATGCAACCACCTGTGTCAGTCTAAAGAATACAGGATTATATATATTGTATTTGTATGAACAGATACAAAAATTGTAATAGGGTGATGACAAGGAAATTGTAAGAGACTTAGGAGTTTAGTAGATTATTAGAAACATTTTATAACACTGCTAAATAGTCATAAATGCACTTTTCGTTATTGTTCTAGACAAATTAGATATTTTGTTTCGGTATGTAATGCCTGATTCTCATAAAAGCAAATCGTACTAAGGTTTTATTTTGCAATGGTAATTTAGTTGTGACAGAAAAATATTTTTTTTTTAAAAGAAATTTATTTTTATTGATAAGAATATTATTATGTAGTGGATGACATAAAAAATTTGTTCACTGCTAACAAAACTCCAATGACGAATTTCAATGTCCACTGTTAAGTCAATATACATTTCCAGATTGTATATGGTTATAAGAATTGGGCAATACACATCCCTAAATATTTATCATTTTATTTTACATATCTGTTGAGTTGAGTTAAGGAATATTTCAATTCATAGTTATTAATGCTAATTTGTGTTTGTTTAAAATTATTTTTCAATATTCAATATGTTCTATAGATATTATTTTGTAATAAACAATAAATAACTTTCTTAAATCTTTCTTTACTTACATAATTGTTAACAGTTTTCATTGCAAAAGAGTTTTGATGTGTTCATATTAGTAGACTTTATTTGAAAGTAAAAAGGAAACATCAGCACCAACTGGATATTCAGCTTTGCATTTTCCTCTAGAAAAGAATGAAAATGTTAATGCAGAAGTATTATACTAACCTATTTAGATTTAAATAGTTTTTCCTTACTTTTGAAACAAAACTGCTCCAGCAACTCCTTTCAATGTTAAAGTGTCACCATCAACATGTAAAATACAGCCTTCTCTTAAACCCAAAACATCATTTGCATGAGGCATTTCCAGATATTCAGAAATTCTTTGGTCTCTGGTCTCTCCTTTATGTGTTTCACTTTCAATGTAATCTATATAATGGGGATTTATGTTGAATGGTACTATACCAATAGCATCAAAGGATGGTGGATAAGTTATAGGCATATCGTTTGTGGTATGAATACTCTTTGTCGCCACATTTGTTCCAGCACTACTTCCAATATATAACAAGTCACCTGAGTTGACTCTGTCTCTTATTAACTTCACTAAATTGTGAGAATACAGTCGGCTTAGGAGCGCAAAAGTGTTACCGCCTCCTACAAAAATTGCCTTTGCTGATTTCACAGCATTTGCTGGTTCAGGATAAGTATGAACACCAGTTACTGATATACCCCATTGGCAAATGACTTCTTTTATCTTAGATGTATAGCCATCAAAATCATTTTGAGCATATGGCACAAATGTAAGTTCGTTGACATCCTTTCTGTGAAATGTTTTACATTTGTGAAGGTTATTGCTGTTTTCAATTCTGTTGTAATTGCTATATTTAGTACTTACTTTTTTAGAAATGCGAGTATTTCTTCCTTTGCAAATTCCAACATGGAATAACCATGACAATTTGAAGAAGACAGCAACAAAGCTTGTTTATTCTGAGTTTGCATTTTTTTAGTCAAATTGATATTAGTTAGAACAAAGCTACGTGTCAAATACTTTGGAAAATTAATAAATTGCTTAATAGTATACCGCATTAAACCAATCAATATACCCACTCCCTTTTCTATTTATACGTAAATAATTGCCTCTGATAAGAAATATCGTTCGTTATCAGTGACATATATCGTGGTTTATTTTTTATTTCTATACGTATGCACTATGCACATATCATACATATGACCATAAGATAGATGTTGTTTTATTTGATAACTTTGACACTGACAATAGGTAGTTTTTTTTCCCTGTTATGACACTACGTATTTTGCGCATAATCGATGTCTCAATATTTTCCCAACCTTGTGCTCAGCACGGGATGTTTGTTTACAATCCCGTATGCATGTGTACAATGACTCTTACTGTAGGAACCCTATGTTTAATAGTAGATCGAGAGAGATTGATGATCTTTTTAGAGTTTTTTCTATTCTATAACAATCTATTGCCCAAACAATAGAAAGTAATCATAAATTAAGGAGCCAATCTGTCTAAGGGTCCAAGGTCAGCTGACCACGCACGTGTCTATGACCAACCACAAACTGAACAAATGACTTGGTTTTGAGGTTTGCTACATAATCAAGTTACTTATAATACCGTTAAATTGGCAATTATCAATGTCGAATTTTGGAGTTTATTAAAATTTTACGTACTTATTAACTTCAATGTTCATTTCATAATCGTTTTTTTGTAGTTAACACACGCACTGGTAAAATATGCACTTTCTACGTAATTTTGTATTAATAACTTTTCATTATTTTAATTGGTCGTTATCGTGTTGGTGTACAGGTATTTTAATAAAATACATAGTTCAATATAAAACTGAAAGAGCTTTAATGTTTATTAAAATAGTTACTTTATATGATATAAGGAAAACGAAGGTATTTTTTTCTACTATACAAAACGCCTTTTACGCTGTTTACTTTGAGGCATAAACATATTTATCATGTTACCCATTTAGGTTGAAACACAAGTATCCGATGTGTCAAGAATGTAAAATCTTTCTTCTTGGGGTTTGTCACAGCCTGGTCCGAGGTATTTATGTCTTAGTTCAAGGTCTGGTGGGGCCGAGATGTCACCTTGTAGGATGCTATATGCTTGCTCTATAGTACTCTCGATTTCCGACTTCAGGCCCTGCAAACAGAACATGTAGGTATCTACATATAAAAAACGTATCTATCTAGATATTCTTTTTGTAAATAATTTACAAGATTATTTTCTTAAATATGTATAAATGCGAATGAGTGTCACAGTGAATACAATACAATTTTAAAACGAAGAATATAATTCTATAACAAATAAATTAATTGTATAACAAAGGAAATAAATTCAGCAACAAAAAATAACTTTTAAGAAAAAAGTTAATGAACCATGTAACGAAGAAAATAAATTCTGTAACAAAGAAAACTGGATTGGTTACAAACAAAAAGACTTCGATAACAAAGAAAGTATGTACTTGAGCTATTTTCAGTTCTAAAAACATAAACTTTTCATATTAAACTAATCGATATTTTTCTATTTTGGAATCAAACGAATGCAAATTGACTGTTGTTTGCAATTTACGGTGTCATTGAACTATCATTCATTGGAGTGCGTTTACACTAGTGGTGCACTTTACTCAGCCGCCCACGGAGTCGTTTGGACCTAATTTTAGCGAATTTTTTATCCGCAATAAGCTTTCGGTAAAATATGTGTTATAACTACTATAGATCTACAAGTACTTGAAAGCGATGTAGCGTTCGCTTTCGGCTAGGTCGTCTTTTGTATAAGTATTGTTTTCAGATTCTCGTCTATTTATGTTTTTTTTCTGGTATGCAAATAAATAAACGTGTGCTGTCTACATTTTTTAAATTATTTGTAATATCCATTTGCCAACTTACTTAAACCCGGGTCGATGAATGTGTTAACGATTGACCCTATGGTTAAAGGACGGATTTACAGTATTATTTAAACTATATCAAACAATTGATACATGACATAATTATATTAGGAAGCTTTTAGAATAGTCGTTATTGTATGTCGACGATAGACATGGAAAAAACAAACAAGAATCTAAATCCGATCTAGGCAGGGCAGCAGTTTGAACGAACAATTCAATTTTACATTTCATTCGGTCATGTTTACATAACATATGGTTTTACCGCGCGTTTCCTTGTTTTAAGTTTAGTTTAATAAATGATATTAAGAAAGCAGATAAACGTAGGATGCCTTCCATCTAAGTGGAGTGACGATGTACGCAAGGCGGTCGGCATTGATTAGAAACAAAGATCAATCTGGCGTGCTATTGAGAGGTGTATGTCCAGTTGTGGAGAGTAACGGGCTATGATCATGAAAGCAACAGACAGTTATATTGAATAGTACACCTCATATAGGTCTGGCGAACGCCTGGCGCGTTCTGCCAGCGCGGCATGCAGGTGATAGAGGAGCAGGCCGCGCAGGTGCGCGTCGCCCACGCCCAGGGCCGCCAGCGTGCGCAACGTGCTGCGGCAGAGGCTCTCTTTCAGCACCAACCGCGACTCCTGGAGCTCTGCAAGTTTAATTCAGAGGGGTTAATCGACAGGTAGATCGTAAATTTCTTTCAAAGGTTACTTACATGGTATATTCAATTTTCATTACATTTTTCAAATGAGTCTATTTTTGAAAGAACCTTAACAAAAATGTTTAACAGAAATTCATTTATTACGTACTACTTATACTTACTACTACTATTATTGAACTAGTGGCATTTAGATATAGTCTCTATGAAACAAAATATGAACGGTTCGGAAAACGGAAAATATGAACAGAATTTTTTCGTTGTTATTAATATTAGTGTTCTTAATATTATTATTAATATTTCATTGCCAAGGCTTATTTTAGTTTTTCTAATATATGGGTCTGTTTCTACTCTACCTACCTACATACTTCTTACATATCAGCTTACGCCCAAAATGTAACATCACGCCTGTAATCCCCGAACCATTTTCACCAGTTACGTTTACGTCCCACTATGAAATAGGTGATCAGCCTATTCGTACACACCGGGCACAATAATAGACTCCAACCCACTATTAAAAAATCCAAATTAATCCAATTGTGCCCGACCGGGGATTTAAACCCAGGACCTCCCGATTGGCAGTCGCTCTTGCATCTAACACGACCAACGATGCAGTCTATCCCTGTATATCAATTTAAGAAATATTACAGAGATTTATAATATAAAAACGATGATTATCGCTAAATTAAGAGTATATTCGTAACACCTACATCTGTAGATGAATAAAATAAAAAAATTAAAAATAAATAAGAAAGTGCGAGCGGTTCTAATCGCATAACTGAGAATGTGACGAAACCAATAAATAAGATTGATTTAATTACTCAACGTTCAGTTTGTAATACATCAATACCTGTTAGCTAATAGAAATAGTTGGCAGTAGAGTACCTATCTAATAAACGTTCAATGACAAACTGCTAGATAGAAAGAGGCAATACGCCAAATGTAGTAAACATTCGCTGATATTAAACGTATAAATTCAATCGATAACGAAATTGACGAGAACGCCAAATCAAACAACACTGTACATTCATGAGATAACGTTGTCACAGCAGTCACATTTGCTTCGCTCCACGTCAACATTGTTTCATGGCTCACCGTTTTGGATTTGTAACGTGTTTGTTATATATGGCTAAAATCACTGGTGATATGAACAATGAATGCGAGGGGTACTAACGGGACTGGGAGGCAGATCCACCTGGTGACGACGTGTGGACGTGCGTTTCTCGCGGCGGCGCCCATGTCAACGGCGATCAATCGGACAACTGCCCCACGCAAATTAGCCGGCCACGATTTTATGCGCTCGTTGCGCACAGTATGTACTTATGCGTTCAATGAATGCACGAGACACAGTTCTCTCCGCGAACATTAACACTTTATAATTTATGCGGCGACTTAGGTGTCAGTTTTACGCTTTTCGTCTTTGTGTTTACGACCGTCGAGCTTACTGAATTGCGCAGTTTCGCGACGGAAATGCAACGCATTTGCTGGATCATGTTTGTATTTACCTACTACTTGAATATTAATACGTACGCCTGTCATATATTCATACAAGCGCTTCCCTTGTTACCACTTGTCTGATCGCAATATAGATTTGCATCAATCCAAGGTCAATCGGTTGCGATCTTACGGTAATGTTGTATCAATCAATTTTGTAAACGATAATGTCTCTTTGTATTTACTTAGCAATAAATACAAGCAGACATTATCGTTTACAAAATCCATCTGAATCCCAGCGGGTAATAGTTATTTTCATGGAAACCGCAATACTATGCAACCTCAAGTTTTGGCCAATACATAACTATGTATATTACTATACGTTAATAAATAATTGTAACTAACATACAAAATGAATTTAAATTGCGTAACACGCAGACAAACATGACAAGATGTGTTCAAGTTTGGCCAACGATTTCGACACCGCCGTCAATATATGTACCTACATTGATAACAGAAAAAATCTGTTTGGATCTACAATGTTGTAGGCATAATAGATATTAAAATGTATTATAAATTTTAAAATTTTAGGCACCTACCTCTATGGTAATTTTAATATAACCTCACCTCTATATATTCCCGAAGCGGCAGGCAGAGCACTATAATTAGTGCTCCTATGTTTCACCAATTGTGTTGTACCTTACTTGGTATAGCTGGTGAGCCTATCGCGATGCACTGGACACAAATCCAGACAACATAACAACAAACAATACAGTAACAATGGATATAGTTTTTCTTGTTTCCTTAATAACACACTGTAGTGTTTTGTGTATGCTTCACAAATTTATATCAACCTTGACATGCAAAAACCGCACTTTGCCCTACAAAACTTACCACTACAAACACCTAGACTGGGTACAGATGATATTGTGACTCAAATAACTGTTGCTATCAATTGTCAACTGTGAGAACATAGTTTAATAGAACATAATGATTTAATATTAATTAATACGCTCAAAAATGTTAACTGTAACATGCGAAAATATATTTGTTTAACTTCTACAAGGTACAACAAACTATGAATTTAGCCCTTACCTGTCAGGGTTACTTTAACATAGGGTATTAGGATGGTCGGTTACTATCGTATGTTTTTAAATTATAATTTCCAGATAAACAAACTCCGAGGTACTAGCTCGAAGTACTGTTTATTTGCCCAGTGTGTGGCAATTGGCTCGCCCCCTATTCCATAGTGGGACGTAAACCTAACTGGTGAAACATGGGAGTACCTATACTACACTCCATTGCTTACGTCTTCGGGTATTACAAGTGTGACGTTATTTAAATATGTCTAAGCACATGCCTATTTTAACAATACATTATAAAAATATGAGTATTACGTATATTTTATTTAGGTTTTCGATGACATGCTCAGCGTGTAGATTATGGGAATAGCCCCTCAGACGAGGCCTATGGATTGCAATAGGGTGATAATGATAACTAGAAAAAATGTACTAAATAAATATTACCACCGAAATTATCAAATATTAAATGTCATACTAACCGTGAAGTACATTATATTGCGACATACAAACGTATCGCTCTTATATCTATTCAATCTTCGCTGGTAGCGACATAATATTTCTGACAAGAATATTTGACGAGAAACGCCTAATCACATGAAAAGAGGTTCTATGACCCTAACAGAACAGCCGGCAGTGGATACAATTCCGCCGTGCGTATTTACTCAATTACCATACATCATACGATGAGAACTAGTGCAAAATCTGTGGCTGACTGTAATTATCTGTATGTAAGTATGTGTATACACATATGTGCTTTTGTTAGTACCTAGTACACACTCGTGTGTATGTGTATTTATCAGGTGTCAATAACCATAGGTTTGGTCGGGTTTCGAATCAGAAGACGTTCCGCGAGTTGTCCGGATATAAATTAAGTAATTACAGTAGACCAAAGCAACGAATACCGTCTATAATAAAATTTCGCCTTTCCATTCCGGTGACAGTTATGTTAAATAACGTAAAGTGTTGTATATTCTCACGTTTCATTAGCTATTTTTGCCATACAAAGTTGTAAATCTACATTATTATTGCTATAGTTATTGTATCTCTGGACGCTGGATCCATAAATCCGTCGTGGAAATGCTGCCTTAGAATTTATTGTCTGTTACTACTTTGCGGCTAATATTAGTTAGCGTTGGATTTCATTATAGGTATTCATACTTATTACAACATAGAAAGTTCCAGAAAATATGTAAGCTGATACGGAAAATTGCATATTTAATTTATTTTTCCTATAAATACCGTGATAATTATTATTCAACCGATTCTTATGTAATTTGGTAAGTTATTTTTGGGTGTGAGAGATAAGATACTTTTTACTGCTGAAAAATCTTGTTTAACAACCAGTGTAAATTTATTACGTTTTTCACTATGCTCGGCGCAATCGTTCGGTAACAACGAACTAAATCATTATTCATTCGACATGCTTTATAAATAACAAAACTTTAAAATTAGGTACCATTAATCAATGGGCGAGGCATAAAAGGAATAAGCATGTGAGTTGACAAAAGTATTTGAGATTTATTACATTGTAGAAGAAAATAGATGAGTTTAATAATGAATATTTAGTTTTCTAAAAATAGAATTCATTCGCACTTTAGGTAAATCAAAATATGCTCATGTTCAACAACCAAGATTAGCATTTTAATTGAAATGTAATATGAATTTAATGAATAATGTTTTATTTAATGTGGCATCTTAAATTATTTTCTACAATGCATGCATTAAAAGTTACTTACATTGTCTTTAAATGACTAGCGAAAGCGAGAATTGTCAATTAAAATGGATCCCATATCCGTTACTCGTCGAGAACGTTAGTTTTGTTAGCTTGCATGATTATCTATATTTATTTTTTATTGTACCATTGAAACCCGTTCCATTTCCAAGCTTTAACGCAAGTCTTAGTCGTATATCAACTAAAATATGATTCGAATATGGAACGAATCTTGCTAATCTGGCAAGTGTAGAATTCTCCAATTTTAATTCGTCATCTAACTGAAGCGTTCCAACAAGACTTCCGAGCACACTCTGCACTATATTGACACGTTCAAGCGAAGTCTCATTATGACAAGTGTCACAGTACCACGGTGTTTTAGCATTTAAAGGATGAATCGGCAATATTACACCAAAACATTTTGTATTTAAACACTTCAGTGCCGATAGTTTTGTGCCATTTTCTAATGGATCACTGCAACGTTTGCAATTACACCAAAAGCTCTTGGTTTTATAAAGCTGACACCGTCTTGCGGGCGTACACCATAAAAGTCCCGTATAACAACTTACAATTTCATCACCGACGTCTATGTCTTGAGTTGCGTAAACGGCCATAGTGTAATCTTCCATGAATGTATTTCTAGTGTTCGGTGAGCAACTGTGATTCAAGAACGCCGACAATGGATATAAGCCCCGTATAGCGATTCTCTCCGTACGCGAATTGTTAGCTATTCTAAAAGAATTTGTCTTCATGATTGAATGTATCACTTCAATATTTTGCTTCTGTTCATCAGATACATAATACTTTGAACACACAGCGTCTAATTCTTGTAGCGGACACTGTACGCGGCTCCTCTGTAACACGTCCATCAAAGCTTTTTGTTCGTCTGACAGCAATAAAAATCTAAAATAGATTAGAACTCGAGATAGGACGGCTGAGTTATCCTCGCCTTTGTTCTTTGCTTTTAAATGTGTGGTAATATAATCGCATTCTCTCGAGTGTTCTTGTGATTGCATGCATGAGGTCGAACATAATAATAACTGACACTTTTCACAACGTACACAGTCATCACTTGTTTTAAAACATTTTGAACAATAAACACTGGCTGAGGTGTCAGCTCTTGCACCAACTACTAGAGGTTTATTAGTGAATATAAGGCAGCCTTTTTTTATGGGCTTCGACGCAAAAATGCCTCTTCCGCCTAATGTTGACTTCTGAATGGTCCAAGCGGCATTGTCTGCGCTGTCTGTATATTCGATCAGCTGTTCCATTATTTCGTTACAGGATTTCCTCGCCATGCTTCCAGGAGTCTACTGCTCGTGATACGGTCGAGTCAGCAGTGCCTGAAGTTGACTGACGGCGATCGTACGAGATCCGTTATGAAAATAGCTCTTGTACTCAAAATTAACCAATTCATGGAGCAAGCTCACGAGTCGGGACTGACGTAATGTGTGCCGGTTGGTCGTTCATGTTTAGTTTACTGCGCCTTTTGTTATACATTGTTGCATAAAACGCGTGCCATTAAACAAAGCGCCTGAAATTAGGTCTTAATATGTAACCCTGTTTTATTTCTAATGTCTAATTATGATTCATTTTATAAATGAGCATTCTCCCTACTGTTTTCGTTCTAATTCATCCATGCAATGCATGCAAAGGTTTTGAGGTATGTTAAATGTAACCGAATCTTAAGAGCGCGATGCAAATTGCTGTGTATAATGCACACTCTCCTTATGAATGTATGAAATTGTGTCCCATTTATACTTGGCAATACCTCCGTTGACGACTGCACTATTTTACTGAAATGCATTCTATATGGATATGAACTATTGCAGTTACAATTAAGAATATGTCATGTTTATTAATAAATGGACTGAACACGCTGAAACACTCCTGATCTTGACATGTTGTCATATCACTAACATTTGCTCAATTAATGATAATGAATGTTTTGGCGGGTAAAATAAAAATTTAAGACATTCACTCCAATTTTTTCGCAGTAGGTAATTCTTAAATCAGATAACCTTTAAACAAGCAAGTAATCTTAAAGCCTAGTATGTGTCTTAATAATATGATTGAGTACTTTTGTAAGTGCAATCTATGCTACGCTATTAGCACAAAATACTAGGTACTGTTAGAGCCAAATGTGGGCTCTATTGGTTTTCTGTAAGATAGTTGCATTGAAATTGATCTGTATAGTTTTGAAAATTTAACGACAACGCGTTGAATAAAATGAGGATTTTAATGTTCACGATGATTACAAGAATGTAAAAAATTAGTAACGGAAATTTTCCGAACATTAGAGACTAAGCGTTTGATTTGTGAAACAAAAATAGTGTTCTTCCGCCAACTATCTTTCAACGCTTGACGTCCAGTTAACACGCACTAAATGTTATTTCAACCGTACCATGAGAAGCTAAACAAATGGGCTGTTTTATGGTATTTATTGCAAAATCAAGTTAAAGCGAATCTTTTAGTTTCTCTTTCCTCTATAGTGTAGAGTTATATTTATCAATAACAACGTAACCTGCATTTATTTCGCTGTGTAAGCACAAACATTAGGTCCGCAAGGATATAAATAGTAGGCATTTCGCGTTCTCTGCCTACCCTGTAACGAACTTGGAGTTATAATGTAAAAATAGTAACGACTAATATCTTGTGAATAACACTTAACATTGTTAGGGCTTCGAATATCGTAAACATCTAAATCTAACTTTTATATCAACACAATGATGTAACAACATCAATCTCACAGGGTCAGTTCTAAGACAAGGCGATAGGTAACTATTTACGTAGGTCAACTGCAAATATCAACAAGACGGTGTAAAACTGGAACAACGAATATTCAAGTATTAGGGTTGTCAAATCCGTGAAATTTCGGGAAAGTTTCGGGAAGTTTATTAGAATTCTTTATTAGCAGCACTAGTAGATTGAAGTTTAGATTTGCGTCCGATGTACAGCAATAGGCTCCAGCTCTAGTTCCAGCTTTTCCGTAGTGAATCGTGGGAGTACTATACTCTGTTGTCTTATGTTTGGGAAAATATAGCCGTCATATGTTCTCATGTAGAATTCAGTTTAGTAACCATTCATGATTGAGCAAAGTTCTAGTTTTGTGATAAGTATTTCGGTGAAAGTAACGTTATATTAAGAATCATAGCCTTAGGTCTTAGGCTTTTAATCCTTTTCATTCTGAGAAGAGACTTGTCCTAGTCAACAATAAAATAACTGATTATTGTGAGCATCCCAGGAGTGCTTCTGGGTCGACCTCAGTTACAATCTAGTTGAAACGCTTTGGTTTTTATAACAATCAGTAACTAAATTTAAAAGTATATTATGGGACAGTACGAAAATGTCTCGTGACAGTTGGGTGCGCACGAATTATATTATTTTTACTCCCCTCATAGGACATTTTTATAGTAAGTTTTTTTCTTGTGCTGAATTAAGCAAACGAACAGGCAGTTGTCACGAGTTGTGCTTCGCGCCATTGTCATCTGCAATCTGCATCTGTTGATGTTAGCTAATAATATTAATAGCTAGTTTTTAACTACCAACAACATTGATAATTTTAGTAACATTCATCCGTCTGTATTATTAATATGGCTACAGTTAGAAATAATAGGTAATTATCCTGTTCAATGCAAATATACATTTAACCTTTAAAATTGTCACTATGGCGCAGCCGCAGATGCAGTTATAATTGTGCTACGTATGAGATAAATGCGGGTCGTCTCTCCCGATGCGGTTTGACGCACCTGTCCGCGGCTAGGGCTCGCGGTCATCTACTTTGTATGACATGATATTTAGAAAATAGTATATTTATAATACGCATGAAATAATGAGAAAACAGATATACGAGTACAATGCGAAACTGGCTGGACGTTGCCGAGTGAGGCCAAGGTTCATTTATCTTGACCAAATAGGTCGTCTTCGTGGTTGTCGTCTTTTGGGGAAAAAGAAATTCGGGCCTCGAACGTTTCCTTCTTACTTTGGCAGTCTCAGGGGTCAACTATCCTGCGGTGATGGCTCGCCTGCTAGGTCAAATGATGACTGATGAAGGAGTTAAAAGTGTCATATCACCAAAGGCAAATGAGTTACTATTCATATGCAAAGAAGCCGAATGAACTTAGTAATGCTTCTTCATCGAAATGTGTCGTTTCAAGATGTAAACTGGTATCAGATTTAAATAATTAATTTAATTTGTGACAGATAATTCAATTAATACGCACCAATGAGCGGTTAATTTCATTTGGCATTTTGGCGAGTTTGATACATTCCTCTGAGTACCTCTTCGAGGATTACAGGTGTTCAACAGATTATTATAAAAACACCTTCAAAGTCCATACAAACAAACATATTTACAACGGGATAGCTTGGATTTATTTCAATGTAGTTGCGACCAGAGGAGAACAATACGGGCTTAAGACATGTTCAGGCGTAATAAGGATATCAGTTAAAGTGTAGAGCAGAGCGAGTTATGATGAACAGTGTCACGGTAAGTAAAAAAAAGAATATCACGCCTGTAATCCCCGAAAAGATAGGCAGAGGAATATAGTACACTCCCACGTTTTGGCAGTTACGTTCACGCCCCACTATGGAATGAAGAAAAATTTAAGTTAAATAAAAAAATTCCACAAAAACTTTTAAATATGTTACTAATGTTTGTTTAATACTAAACATGTAATTTAAAGATTTTTTTATTTTCAGATAACCTGTACATAAGCACTTTATAATTTGATTAGGTGGCACATTTCTAATTTTTTTTACAGTATGTGTTATGAAGATTTTCAAGATTATGAAAATTGATGATTAAATCAATGTTGTATTCGTGATTCTTGAATCAAGGTTGTATTCGTGATAAAGTAATTGACTTGATATTTTCTGTGCTCTATTTGTCCTTAAGTCCTTTTGTTATAATTTCATTGGCATTGGATTTTCTTTGTTATATATAACGTAGTTGTTTCTTCATATTATTATACTATATTTTTAATAGAGGAAAGATTTAGAATAATAGTCAACTATTGCCAACGTAAAGTTTATTAGTTACTATAACTAACATTTGATTTTTTGTCACTGAGACAATTAGGCATTTTTATTTTACGAGTATATTGCTGTTTCTTATTTGTCCATTTTTGTCTATATTTATGAATTAAATTTCGAGAGAAACTGGTAATTAATGTCATTATTTACAGTTTTACAGTTATAATAGTTACATATTACTAAATAATTTTATTGCATAGGCCATATCCGTTCCGCTCTTTTAACTTGTACGTTCGTTCGTACCGTTTCCGCTGTGCGTTAAAAGATAATGTCCAATCACAGGTTGTCTCGTTGATTCTGTAGCTTGGGCCTCGACAGGCACATAGCATTTGAATTTGTACTGTATTGTGTAAGACAATACGACATAAAATAGCGTATCAATGTTTAATTATTATTCTTAATATCAGACTGTTTCCTGAGTTAGTAAGGATGACGGGATATATTACATCATGGGTTATATGGACTGCTGCTACCAGAATTTCCTTTGCAACAATACATGTTGTTCATCTTTGTCAGGATGATATTATTAATTATGGGTAATATCGTTGACATAAAGTAGAAACATATGGCAATAGGCTCACCACCTATTCTATGATGGGACGTTAATATAACAGATGAAACTTGGGGTGTACTGCAGTACTCTGCCTACCTCTTCCGGGGTTACAGGTGTGATGTAACTTTAAAATATTCGTCAACAAGTTCGACTATTAACTTCTTAACTTCGAGCCGGTGCAAATAAAACATGAACATTTGACATTTTTTTTTTTCACTGTCATCCTTATTTCATTGTCATTGTCATTACTTTGATCTTTTTATTTTGATTTCCATTTTCTTTTTCATTTGCATCCCTACCTTTACCTACTGGGAAGCTACTGGAGTTCTCTAATATAGAATGTATGGGAAAATAACAAGTCTTAGAGTCCCAAAAGCCAACCATGCATCGTAGTGTGCCATATTAATGGTCTACTAAATTTCTAATACAAAAGCTAAATTAGAAAATCTAATGGTGTCCGACTCGGTATTAGAATCCAGGACCTTACGTTTGCCAGTCGCGCTCGCAACCACCTGACCAACCAGTTGAAACTCAGTATTTAAGCTTTGGGTTAATAATTTAATCTGGTAAGCCCAGAGAGATGTCAATCAATGAATTCAGTTCGGTCGGACTAAGACCAGGATGTTAAGGTCTATTCTCTAGTCTAAAATTCCTCAATGCTAGAATGCAACTACCTAATGTGCAAGTTGTCAATGAATACCTACAAACCCGTGATGTGGTCTCTTTCAACTGGCCTGTACCATCGCCTTAGAGTCATTCCGCGAGTAATGCAGAAAGCCATGCTTGCAATTTCCCTGTGTGATAGATTCAGAAATGATGAAAATCGCAGAAGAACGAATGTATCCTAACAATTCTTAAAGAATTAACAGACCAAAAGTTTACCAGTCCGCCACTAAATGGAACGACGACCTGGTCCAAACCATTAATATTCAAATATTTGCGAAATATCCGCACTATTAAGAAGAATATTAAGAGGAATATACGCATGGTACACGAAGATATGAACTGTACACCTTAAATATAACTTTTGATACTACAGACATAGATCAAGGAATGCAACCTCGTTACATTAATTTTGGCTTATTTTTTATATTACGGTTGATACTAAAATACCCATAATCATCAACCTATTGCAGTCCATATTTGGTCATGGGCCTCCCCAAAGAGCGCTATCGCGCCCTGCCCTCTGCTTACCGCAAACTAAAAATAAGCAAAGTGTACATATATATTAAGTAATAATATATAAGCTCATTGTCACTTAGCGAAACGCGTGTTATTAACGGTATAATTTATAAAGATCTTGAGTGATATTTTGGCATGTAGCCACGTGTCAACGGTGGAGCGGCTAATGAACGACCGTCTATGAACTTGGTGGTCGCGTAATGTAACTAATTAATTACAAAGTAATCGCTCTAAAAAATATCAGCCCAGGAAACGCCACTTCTTTTGTAACATGCGTTATTTAGAAATTATTCATAAATATTGCTTGTGTATGTCAATATCATCTCATCTCCTATTGCGTGGAATCTATAACATGACTAGGTGAATACTGGGAGCACTAAACATTGTTGTCTGCTCTTCCGGGAAAATACAGGGGTGATGTTACGGTTATTTTAACGTAACATTAGGCTTTTACCTAATCTCTAAATAGGTAGGCATAGAAGTGTAGAAAACT
>DWDU01000318.1:0-20202 GCA_018245575.1 Jemadia suekentonmiller | reverse complement strand
CCGACCCGGGAATCGAACCCAGGACCTCCCGATCGGCAGTCGCACTTGCAACCAACACGACCAACGAGGCAGATTATTCTATCTATCAAATTATTGGAAGAAAATTAATATAAATACATTAAAAGTTTTAAAAAGATACTAACTCTAAAAACAATAAAATTTGCCCTTATGATATCCTAATCTATAACTCTTGCATAACATAGAAGCGCTTAGCTGCAAAAAAAGTTTGTAACTCTAAAATATTTTAAGCGTATTTAACTGTGTATACATATAAAATTATTAAAAGGGTTTGTAACGCCAAAAATAAAAATTGAGTATTATATGACAATTTATAGCTATAGGTACAATTGAATTGAACAATAATAGACCTTAAAAGTCATTTGTATCAATATTACTGTTAAATTAATGTCATGTAAAATAACATTGCAATGTAAATATATACGTTTGATAGACTATTAATTACACAATAAACTTGCAATATATTTCTGTCTGTCTCTCTGACAACCGTTTTAAATTTTACAATATTTTAAAAATAACTTTGAAATATACATGGATAGCACACATTTTTAAAAATTCATCTTCTCAAATCTTAGTAGCAATATTACAACCTCAAATACAATTTAAGGGGTGGTCGTACAATTATTATCGTTGAGGACTTCACATGCCCATGTAATTAAATGTTACATTTATGTATTTTGGTACAAATAAAATGTCTCTTTTTTTTCTAAGCTGTTATATCCAGTATAATGAAACAATCTATAAATTCGTACTGGCATGTCACGTAGGATTTCTTTACGCCGTCTTACCACATTGAGACCCTTTCATCATCATCACTACTACTTAAAGAAAATATTGGGATGTTGATCTGAATTTTACTCTATCAAATAGTGGACGGATTGAATGAAATGGTGAATCGTCAATCAGTTTTAACTTCCAGGTCTCGTTCAAATGTAAATTTCGGTGTACATTTAAATTAAAGCTAACCTTTCATTCATATTTGGATAGTACATTTCATCAAAAATCTCTCATCGCTGTTTCATTACTGACGTCCATATTATTTTTGCAGTTCAATCGTAAATTTTTGGAATTTAATAAAAAAACATTATTTAAAATTATGAAATCATTTACAATACCAACATTATTATCACCGATACATCTGATAGCAAACATAATCTCCAATAACTGGGCAACAAAAATCAAAAGGAATGTTTTAACGTTAAGGAATTATTCAACCATTCACTATATTAATAATGGTTCAAGTTAGCTAAAGGCAAAAAAAGATATCTTAAATTTTTAATATTCAATGAACTTTGCAAAGCAATTAGTATTAAATTAGTCTTATCTAGATTTTTTTCGCCAACAAACTAATACGCCACTTAGCGTATTCAGTTTTATGCAGCTTAAATGATCAATTAACGAGGAAATTGAAACTGCATTTATTTTATAAGAGGGTATTTCCTCTTTGGCGCGAAATGCGTCACGCCATATTTAAGAGTTAAAAGTACACAAAAACCTATAACATTTAGTAAATCAATAATAACATTCTGACTAATTAGAATTCACAATATTTTTCAACACATCTATTATAATCTTATGCCACAGTTATACATAAAATATAAAGTTTAATGTTCTACTTCTAAACAATAATAATATACATAATGTAGATAATGGCACATTTCTGCTGCTACATTATTATCCGTGTGAATAAGGCACCGACGATATTTACAATTTCGTAATATTGGATATCGACGACAATCTATAAACATGAGTAATACTAATCAATGTACTTTACAATATTAAAAAAAAAACACATAAAACAACGAAACATTTACCTTACGCCGATACCTTATATAGATTTATGTTAATTTTATTTTCGGATATACTCGTATGTCATCGAAAAACAAAAACAGCTACAACATATAGATACTCCACAGATAAAAGTATTCAAAGTCGAAAGATAAAAGTATTGCATTTAAAAACTGGACTATTAAAACAACCAATCTAATATAGCTGCCATTTTGTAATGTCTGAATGACGACGAAAAATATACCTATTCAATGTTTTCTTATTATACAATTTCGCAAAACCTACCCCTCTTAAAATTTTTCGAGGGAGTAGGTATTCCTTAAAAATATGAGTTAATTCTAATAGATATACATACTTATTTTGTCATATAAACTTTATTTTTTCACGCATATTTAAATTGTAAATTTAAAGCAATTCTATACGTTAATTTTCCTTCTGACAGCCTTAAACGAATGACAAAAAAAACATATATCGTATTTAATTCACTATACAATAATGACATTACCCGTTAAAAATGTACACGACATTTTTATTTATATCCCTTTCTTTACGTGCACACAAAAAACACAAGGCATTATTAGGTATGTATGTACATGTACAAATACATACATTATCATTATACTTGATAATGAAAGTTATGCATATTTTTGGTCTAATAATTAGGTACTTATTATGAAGACTTATTAAAATAAAGGCGCATGAACACTCGAGTTACATTTTTTAATAAAAATATCTATCAAGCCGTGCTGTAATAATATTGTTTCAAACGACAAAGCATTTTCACGATTCGCCCTATTAATACGAACTTCAAAATATACTTATTAAAATACATTATGATACATACACGTTACACTAATTCGTCACACAATGGCAGTGAAGTTGCTATTTTAAAAGCACTATGATAATTAAATTGAACAAAAACACCCATACAGTGCGTGGAATATTTTCGACCCTTTGCCATTCCACTGTTGGAAATCGGGTCTCATCTCAGCATGAGTAGTTTGAGGTCATGGTCTGCCACACTGACCAAGTGCAGATTGACAGGCTTCATACGCCTTAGAGAATAAATATTTTTGACAACTCTAAAGTGTGCAGGTTTCCTCACGATGTTTTCCTTCACCTTTATAGCTAATTATATTAAATCTTAAGACGCGTCTTTTTCTAAAGAGATGCGTCCCAAGAATTGAAGTCAGGATCGCCGGAGTGAGATGCCGAATTTCAAACTACTGGACTATCCCTGCTAGTACAGTGAGCAAGCGTTAAGAAAATTCATTCGTTCGTTCTTTCATTCACTGATTCATTTGGTATCGTAGCGTATAAAATTATTTCCGATATTAATTATTCCACAGCCTCACACTTCCCTCCATTGGGAATAAAAATGACAACTCCAACGTATATAATACAAAATGGGCACACACCAGTGGCGTAGCGTGGGTGACATCCACGAAATATTATGAGAAAAGCTAGATATGTACTAAAATATAATGATGCGAGGTGCTGAAATAACAAAGCATGGTAAAAAGGAACTATGAATTATGGCGATAACAAACATTAAAATAGCTAGAGATATCCTAAAATACATTATATGTTGATGCGAGGTGCTGAAATAACGAAGCATGGTAAAAAAGGAATTATTAATTATAGCGGCAACAAACATTAAAATAGCCGTTCCATTCGGACAGCCAAAAATACTGTTCCTTTAAATTATGTTAAAATTACACATGATAGTAGACCGTTTCATATGCTTATTACATAGACTAGGATAAATATAATCTCTAGAACAAATCGCGTTCACTTCATATATCAAAAATGCTAGTGCGAACATGGGAAGATTTTTCAATCACGTTAGATTAAAATAGAAACTTGTCAGATATTATTCATCAATTAAATTGTGAGGTTGAGAGTATATTGAACTACTCAACATGTAACAAAGCATTTATATGTCTTTCATGTCTTAAATCCATCAACACAAATTCGTATTGTTAGTTAATAACTTTTTAAACAAAAATATTTTTGTCCTTAGAAAATAGAAAAAGTATATTTTGCGGTGTAAATTACAGTTACTTCTTTTGTTGACAGTCACTTGTGGTTTGTCAGCTTATGACTAAGCTCATGTAAACTTAGGATATGACATTACACCGTTCCAAGTAACGCATCCTCTGTACAATGATTTAAATTAAACATGATACAGAAGAACACAAGCCCACCAGCTATAAAGGTATGACGACATGTACTCGACTAAATGAAATAGATATGGGGATAATTGGCGTTGCTCCTGAATTAGTCACAGTTGTTATCGGATCATGTTTTTAAATCTAATTTTTGTTAATAACAAGACGATTTTCGTTTTTAAGTACCCACGTTACAACTCGTTCCGTTTTACGTTTGATCATAATCTAATTAACTTCAAAATTCACGTCCTATCTAGGTGAAAATATCCGTTAAATAAAAGAATGACACTCATTATTTTCTCCTTGATAACGATCAATAAAAATGAACTATCAAATGTTTTTTTGTGTATTTAATAATGGTTTGATTCATGTACGGTTTCTTTAGAGCTCCTTGTTAATTATCTTCCGCGTATCACAGTGCTAGAGACCATACGTAAGACCAGTACATCGACTAATTTGAGTTCATAATACCAACATCTTTGTAATATGTAATACAATGTGATGCTCATATTCCACATTTACTTAATACTTTCTAATAAAAGCGGGTTCCATCTTGTATATAGTTAAAATTGTGCATTTAATTTCAATAACAGTCTTGTTTATCCATTTCTATCCAAATTTTAACCTACAATCTATTGTCATGGATAATTCGTGTCTCTTCAAAGATACCTATCAATATAATCTCTTATACTCCAGGTTCACATGTGGTTGTTTTGTTTCGATTCGGCACAATGGTTTCATTTCAAAAAAAATCAATACTTGTATATAAAAAAACAGTCTAAATAAATAGTGAAATATATCTGTCAGTAAGGGACTATTTATTAATAATGTAATGAACATCAGTGACGAGTCACGAAACAAAACAGAGGGTTTCTCGTTTATTTATGGATTGCGATGGCTCAAGAGTTTTTGATTGTAGACGACAAAGGTAAATATAAATAGTACAGTAAACTCATTTCAAACATAGTTTAGTACTGTTGACTGAAATCTTTAAAAATATGGAAAAATTAAGTGCATGTAAATCGCTATAATAAATTAGATGTACCAAAAGAAATCTGTTATCGCGTTTAGGAAAATAAATTTCATGCTGTAAACATTCACTCGTTCATCCACTCAATCATTCACTGACACGGGCCATCACTATTAAACATAAAATGTAGAATTGTTATGCTATACTAAAACACCAAGGAAAACTCATTGGTAATGCCATTTTTAAATGTATATATTGTTATGAAGTAGTTTATTTATAGCTTTTGTGCATGTTAATATTATTACCTACTATAGAGGCAAGTTATGTAACTGTGAATCGTAATAACTTACCAAGTTATCAGTTATAAATCGCGATATTCAGAAATATATAATCTTTTAATAAATATTAGGGTATGACCGATTAGATTTTTTCAATCAATGAATACTACAAAAAGCAGACTATAAATATTATTCCCGTCAATAGACAATAAATAATACATATAGTTACCTAATACTTTAAAAAAAACTAACAAAACACGCCTAACAATCTTCATTAATATCGAATGCGTTGGTAATACTTAAGGACTTAACTTACGTATCCGAATTATTTTTTTTTATCCTGTTATTCCTGGATAGGACTTAAGGTTCATACTATAAAAATATTTTATTGTTATCGGATCTGGACACGTGCGAAATTTTTTAGGCATATCGGATTGTAGGATATGGGTTAAATTTAACTTGTAGAATTCCCTTACATAGCTGCAAATGAACCAACGGAAGCATGTTAAAAATGGATCCACATTCAATACCAATTGATCCACCTTCAATACCAATTAATCCACCTACCATACCAATTGATCCATCTTCGCTTTTCCGAAGCGGTGGTAGTTTCATTTTAACGTTCTAAAGAGTTCTATTGAATTAATTTTGAATAAATAACATTTGAATTCAAATAGAAATCTGTTACATCTTCCCAAAATTGAAAATCACAAAAATTCAATCAAAATCAAATCAAATCAAAAATAACGAATAACTTTATGATTATGAAAATATCAAATATTATGAAATACATGATATTTTATAACAGATATTTTTAAACCCGATATAACAAATTATAACTACACTACCCTCTCTTAAAATTAAATTTCTTATGAATTTTTCTAGTGGGTTGTTCTGTTCTGACAACAGAATCACATACTACGTTGTTTATTGTATAGTTTTTTATGCTAATTAAATTATTGTTTTGTGGTGTGAAATACAGACTATTTTTTTCTAATTGTTGACGTTGTAGTTTGAGAAAACCCAGAGTAGACATACTTCACATTACAAATAAAAAAATAAATCACTAAAATGCTTATTCTGTTCTGGAATAAATAGTAAACAAAAAAAAATTAACTAACACTTACACTTAAACACCTACAATAGATTATCCATAAACAACTGTATCAAGTGACAACATAGAAAACAATGGAACAACATTGAGTATTTTACTCAATAGCTCTCAGCTAGTTGCCAAACATTGCACCCTTTTAAAATCCCGAGACCAGCTGCTAATTCCTATTGTTAAGAAAACTATTTCCCTGTTAATATTCTAATACCTTAAAAATATCTTAGTTACCATGTTTAAACAATTTTACTCGGTATTGTTATAATCTAAGCCATTATAGTAAAATTGTTAAAAAATACGATAGTGCTTTTTTATCAACCAAAAGCACTGCATATTCTATTAAAGGTTTGATTATTATTAAACTATATACATTTTAAAATCAATTCCATCTCGGTTCAGATATACTTCAATCACTATGCCATACATGAATAATTCAGTCTGTAGCTACGGGCGTTTGGGATCTATGAAACGCTTTACAAAAGGGCATCTTACACGAGTCAGGGCTTGGCAGAAAGGGATTTACATCGTTCCTTTTCACATCAGGCAACAGGAACACCACGCTGACCGCAATTATCATGTGCCAGATCGAATGAACTATCTTGTAATTCTGTTCGGTTTGCAGGAATGCGTAACATATCAAGCCGAAGGAGACCAGCGCCAAGCCGAAAGGAAAATGTCTTGTGTAATACGATTTCGGGTACCTCATATATCTCAACCGTCTATAGTCCCAATACCACGACGCGAAAAGTATGCACACACCAACAGCGACAGGCAATAGGAAAGCTACAAAGGAATGCATGTTCCACGTGGTCAGAAGCGCTACGACTATCGCCCCGGTCAGTTGGAAAAAGGACCGCAGCTTGTCGCTAATGATGCTCATGGCCAACAAAGTGACCCAGAAGGACATGAGGCCGCAGTAGAAATCGCCGAATTGGAGTATGTTACCTCTTGTGATGCAGTAGGCGACTTGGGCGGGCGCATCGCACGCATGGTAGAAGGTTGAGAAGATCATCGTAAACGCGTACATCATGGCCTCTGTGTAATACATCCTGATGATGGCTACGTAGATGGAGAAGAAGAAGAGCAAGTTGCTAAGAGTGAGTAGCAGGATGGAGACCAGCATGTAACCCCTACTATCCATCCTCGAATCGTCTGAACAATCCCAACCTGAAACATCAATCAATGTTTGTAAAGTTAATGATATGATATTCTTTAGTATGCAAGAAATACTTTTAAAAATAAAACGATATTTTCAAATAAAGTACGAGAATTTCGAATTCAAAGGGCTCAGGGATGAATGACAAAATGTCTGTCATTAGTTGTCTGTAATTGTCATTCCAGAGAAAGTACCACTTAATTACATAACTGTACATATTGTGTCGAATTCATACTTTGAAATACACATACTAATAAATAAGAAACGTAACATCGTTACGTAATTTCACGCCTATTATCCTCGAAGAGGTAGCCAGAGGAGTAGAAAATTTTTATAGTTCCCGACCCGGGAATCGAACCCAGAACCTCTCGATCGGCAGTCGCACTTGCAACCAACACGACCAACGAGGCAGTCGAACTAATAAATAAGAATTTTTCATCATCCGAAACAGTAGCAAAATTTAATTAACGATAAGCATAACAACCATTGGTTATGATTATATTCTACGGAATCACTTTTAACAGGTTGGTGGATACAAACTAAATAACAATAGTCAAAAATAATCACCTCCGTAACCAGCCGAACAAAAGCAGAATGACATAACCAGACCTCCAAATGTGTTCAGGCCACAGCTGCCATGGTTGCTGCACTTCCCGCCAACGCAAGAAGTTGAAGATATAGAAAGGACTATAGTCGAGTTGCAGTTGTTTTCTCCTTCCCTGGTTACGTTCGAAAAAGTGGATTCCAATTCCTTATCCAATTCAGCTGCAGTCGAAGGGACGTAATATTTTTTACCGTCGCGGGACGTCCAGCACGGACACACCACGCTGTCACAGAAGAGACGAAAAGACAGATACCACACACCGCCGTCCGGATACGGTATTGTAATTTTATCGTAAATAGATACAGAATCTGTACTATTTAGAACGAATAAAGCGGGCTTCACTTGATCGTTGAACTTGCAACGGCCAGTCTCAATTGGAATACTCGGGTAATCGACACTCATGCAAACCACAGCTCGGATGTATTGGTTGTCTTCGGTAAACGCCAACAATCCACCTTTTTCGACCTGTCGTCTGTATCCCATATAGTACTTTATGCTCATCAAGAAACTTGCCTCGATTGCGAGGTTACCGCCAATGTCTAGGAACTGGTTGACTTTGAACCTCAATATTTTGATTTCGTTAGACGTCAAATTGACTAAGCTGGTCGCGTCTTGCAAGTCTGTTGTCGGCAATCCATAGTCAAATGTGAAGAAACGACCTTTGTCGTCTCGCATGAGGTCCAAAACTGTGTGATTGTCCACTTCATCCAAATCCGTGCGTGAGTTATATGATTCACAATCAGCTATCGTAGACAGATTCCCGCTTACGTGATCCAAGGTGATGTAATGCCAAGTGGCAGGACTTGGATAGAAAGCGATGATCGCCACATTGTTTGAGCTCGGATTGAATGCGCAGGACACAAGGAAATTATCTGCCTTTGGTAATGACGAAGATTGCACCCTGACCAATATACTTGTACGGTTGTCGGGCGGCGTATTGGATATGGTTAGATTAACGCTTATCGGTTCTACGCTGTCAAGGGCCATGCACTTATAAAGCGCAGGCAAACGGGAATAATCCACAGTGACTCCCGAGTAGCAATCAACAAGGGCAATATTCTTTTCTCTTTTCACTTGCAGATCTGAGTATAATATAGTTTGACAATCTGCAACGAGACCTGAAAATAAGCGTTACACGGTTACATACTGAAGCAATTGCTGCAACGGCTTTCTCTGTAACATAGCACTGACTAATATTTTAACGAAAGACGCACATCAGCAATATTATATGATCGATTTTCCATGGAAAAATATAGGCATCTATAAATGTACTCGCTGTTGTTTATAACATAAACCTACATATAATAAGAGGAAAACAGTAAACAAAACACGAACTGGATATTGCACTTCTGCTTGAAACAATTTCGCCTCTCTTGTGATTATCTATCGAATTACAGACTGCGGTACACGATGAAATTAAATTGAGTGCAGCGTCAACAAGAAACCCTGGTGTCAGATATTTTATACATCACGATATTTTGTAGTGGTGCAAAAAATATTTTAGTATACTACTGACTATATTTTCCATTTGAGCTAGAATCTAGAATAGTGCCTTTTTTACACCCTCAACATTAATGAGAATTAGAGATGGAAAAATCGTTATTTGGTCGGTCGGTTTAGTGATTAGTTTGTAAACTAATCCGGAAATTCTGGGTTCCATTTCCATTTACGACTAATGTGTCGATGGTCTTAAATATTTTTTGGGTACCTGAATATACAATTATCTATACCTATATGTGACTGCCTCGTTGGTCGTGTTGGTTGCAAGGGCGACTGCCGATCGTGAGGTCCTGGATACATTACTGGGTCGGGCAGTCAAATTTTTCTAATTTAGATTTTTTAGTAGTGGCTCGCTGTTTGGAAATGTGCCCGGTGTATGGCAAAAGGCTCACCACCTATTCCATATTGGGACGTAAACGTTACTGGTGAAACGTGGGACTGTAGGTACTACATTCCTTTTCCTATCTCTTCGGAGAGTATAGGCGTGACGTTTTATACCTATATGTATTTTGCAAATCATATATTTATACCTATCTATCTCCGTAACGAATTAATTAAATTAAAACAATCGTGTCGTAGGGTGTAATCCGATGTTCTATTCAGTAGAACATGACCCTTGGCAAGAAGCCCGGTGTCGTGAGTTAGAGCACCGTTTTTTAAATGCAATTCTAACTTGCCACCTTATTGGAAGAAGAATGGTTCACTAGCCTTCAAATGTAATTGATCGCTCCAGTTTTTTGGCAATGTTTGCTAAAATTTGCAGTGGCTGTAATAGATTGTTGGTAGCGATTATATAAACTAATTCCATTATTTTTTTCTTTCGCAAAAATTGAAGGTGATGTATGAGTTATTTATAATACTTAGGCGACCGAGCATCGCAAGGCGACTTTTTGAGTTTCCCTTTGGAATATGGAATATTCTTCCAGAAAGAAACACTTGTTCATGTTCGTTATCATTGGGAATAGAACAAGATACAATACTCAACGATTTGTAAAAATGTATAAAAATGGCTTTATTAGTTTTCCAAATACCATGCATCTGCTATCACAACCCGTTCAATGATGACGTGTAGGGCCATCTGTTGTCGAGTAGCCCAAACGTATGGTTCAATCTTTCAGCCTATTTTAGTAACGACGCTAATAATATAATCTTGAATCACTACATATTGACAAAAATACATCTAAAGTTTACTTTAATCTTATAAAGTAATTTACATATTTGAAAATACATTATTAAAAAATGCTATGTTTGTTGACAAGTGTATCGCTTGATAACAACAACATATACAGCGCTATGCTATGCAACGCTACAGTACGCTACGGTATGCAACTCTACGGTATACAACGCTACAGTATTCAACGCTACGGTATGCAACGATATGTTGCTATGGTATGCAACATATGCAACGCTATGCTGGTATGCTATACAACGCTATGGTATCCAACATAACATGCAACTACATATATGCTTGTTTTCAGAAAGAGAATGCCGTAACGGACCAGATGAAAATTTTATTAATATTCTAAGTCTAAGTAATGATATGCCTCTTGTCTATGTTGAATAACTTCTGAAGCTTATGAGACCTCTTCAAATGGAACTTAATAATTTAGATATTTAGCAAATATGATGTCAAAGAAATTCTCCGTGGCGTATGTATGTGGCGAGTAAAGTTGTATACTTAGCATAAATAGCAGACTTGAAACAAACAATAACATAATTCGTAAAACTGCAGTTCAGTAATTTGATTAAACGCAGTGAATAAAATTCCAGAAACATGTCATGGTAAGAGAGTGTAATTATGTCCAGCAATGGACAGAAATAGGCCGATGATGATTCGTCGAGGAGCATCACTCGCCAGTGGATCACCGTCTTTAATCCATAAATCAGAACCTTCCAGCACCTCGCACGCACGGACCGCACGCCGGCCTCGATGCGCTGATTAACTGATTGTCGCTGCTTCCTGACCGCGCTCGTGTATTGTTACATAATAATGGACCAGGTTCGTTTATTACTTACACTATTATCAATTTATTATCGTTAAATACCAGTTGTTAAACTTGCCACAAGACTGCAGTTCAATGTACGAACTTCCTACAGATAAATTAATTACTAACTTATATCTCTATAATTGCAACTGAAAACATTTCAACTATTAATTACTCTTTTACATAAAACGTATGTACCTATGTATATACAAAGCTGGTTGCTAATGCCTATGTATTGGCTATGTTGCTTCCTGTTGTCTATTATGTAGATATCTAACAAGGAACCCATCTCATACATTCAACAAAAATGGATATGAAAAAAATTTGCTTGAAAAAAGGTCGCCGTTTAAATTTGGAACTACCCATAACAGAAGATTTGCAATGTATTGGAAGGCATAGATAATTCCTTGCGGAAAGGAATATTTTAATTATTATCTCACTAGAAATGATCATGTTAATGAATATCATAATCCTGTAACTAGCATTGTATTGAGCAACTATGTAACTAACTTTTCAATCTATAATGTACTAGTTAGCAGAATCTAATCTACGTTACAATTGATATATCTACAAGGTATTTATTACTGCTCTGTGCGGTAATATGCATTTACGATTAATCGTAATAGAAGCAGAGAATCAGGATGTCGCGGCGTGTGGGAGTCATGTTAGCTTCAATACAGGAATTTAAATGTACGATTACAGTGGGTAAATGAATAACCGTGATATTAATCAGACGACGTGTGCATAGCTAAGAATAGAACTGCAAGTAACTCTGTAATCTTATATTCGAATGTGTTTCGCGCCATTTTTTACTTTGACATTAGATTTGAAATTGTCACCTGAAATGGCAAATCATTTTATCAGGACCTCAAACGACGTAATTCATAATATTTTACAGGTGTTACAGTCACAAGTGGATGGGGGACATCGTGACAAATCACAAAATTTAAAATATATCATTTCGACTTATACACTCGACAATTTCGAAGTTATAGTTACATAAATCACACCCCTCGCGTCTCCGAAGTCCAGATTATTAAAGTGCAGAATGATAGCTATGTATTTTCATAGTTTTGTAGTTAGACAACCTATTCCGATCGGTCATCGAGTACCCATTACGTCACGCCTGTACAAGTAATGGCAAAAGTTTACTGCCCGTGGGTTTGGCGTGTCCATTATGATAATAGGCGAAATAACAATTAGGCACCTGTTATTACGAATAGAACTATTTCAAAATTGCTTAATATAATTAAAATTGGTGGAAACAATTATATTATGACTCAATGGTAGTACGTACATTAGAAAGGCATGAAGATTTATTGCTCCGCTTGGGCTAACTCTATTCGGTTTATACACATTTTGTGTATTAGTAAAGCGAAAAATAGGATGGTATGAGAGTGAACAGCTTGAAAATATATAAAACAAATTATGGATGTGTTCAAAAAAGGATATAAGTACGCCTGGCAACGCGTTTTGTAAATCTCATGGTTTACATATCCATAAATAGTTGTGACCACGCAGTATTAAGTATTCCGTGTATATTTCTACTGCTACTGCATCTGTCCTAGATAAAAGATAGGGTTGTCACAATACTCACCTTCCTGTTCGACTTTCTGTGTTCTAGGATCTTCCCATTCGATGTAAACGAGTCCGTACCATTTGCCAGGCTTAGGGTTCGTTATCGAGAACGTTCTGTTCTTGCCGTCTGACAACAAATCTATATTATGGATCTCCTTCCTTAAGGATGGATCTATGAAGTTTTTCGGGAACTCGTATCCATCGGGATTGACGGCCGGATACGAGCCGTGCTTAATGTTTATTACTACGTCCTGTGGACTGCATGACCCTGGAAAGGATGTCACACTAGAGATCATTTTAACGTTTGCGTTCGGTGCATAGATAATAGAGAAAGAGTTGAAGTACATTATTTTTTTATTAGGATCAAAGTTTTCTATCTGTACTCGCCTTTATTATCGTAACCTTTATTATCAATTATTTTTATCATTTCACGGTTGGACAAGAGAAGCGATTTCCTATCAGAAAGTGGGATATTATAGGTTATTGTGGGATATTTTGGGCATTAAATGATGATTTTGGGTTTAGGTTGATAATGATGATGTTATCTTGGGTCAGGCAACAGTCAGCCACTCTCGCCAATTGCTAGTTGTTTGTGTTCACACACCATACAGAACATTATGAACAACATTAATCAAAAATTTAGAAATATTCATAATCTTTCATTGCCAGTTATTATGAAATATAGACCTGTTTACCGGAAACACTGAATCTAATAGAATAAATGAAATATTTCAGTAAAAAATTTTATTACATAAGATTTTTTTTAAACATAATTTAAGCAGAATAAAATTAGTATAATATGATGCAATTTGACTGTTTTATTGGTTTTTTTAGTTTGAAATTATTAGTGGTCACAGTAAATTTAGGTGAGCCTAATGTCAAGGCTCACCACCTATTCCATATTGAGTCATAAAACAGTTGGTAGAATGTGGGACCTTACTACACTCCTCTGCCTACCTCTTTGGGGTGATACAGGTGTGATGTAACATTATGTAATATATAGTGGTAGCCAGATAGTTTGAATTTCCACTGGATTTGAATCATAACTTTTAATTTACTGTTATATTTATTTCCAATATTAATCATTACTTCCTGCAATTATTTGAAAATCATTGTAAAGAAATGTGCATATCTTTTTTAAAATCATAAACATTTTCTGGATGAAGTTGGGTGTGGCAAGCCGAGGACAGGGTGCGAGAGTGCTCTTTGGGGTAGGCCTATATCCAGCAGTGGACTGTGATAGGCTGATGATGATGATGAAACATTCTTTAGGCAGGCAGTATAATAGTCTTAATATGTATTGCAATAACCATGACAGTTCTGTTACCCATCAATAAAATAGTTTTCTTAGTAGTTCTAATATTGTTAACAACACTAACAATAGATCAAACTACTTTTGTTTTTGTCTTTTACTTTCTTTATCTTCTCACAATGAAAACATTTTGTTGGTCAGTTTTACATGGTTAATAAAATAGTTTTATAGTTCACATTTGTACAACAAGTGATTTTTTTTAGGAATTTCGCACACTAGTGTAAATTAATTTGAGAATTTTACAACTTTCATATGGACAGTGCATAAGTATGTTTAGTAACCGACATATTACTAGATATTTGACTATCAAGATTGACACAGCTGTCTTAATGGAGGAAGAAAGTTAAAATAACTTAGTGAAGTGTGACTGAACTTTTAAAAGTAGTAAAATTATTTAATCATTTTAACTTATTTTAATAGCTAAATAGTAGACCATATAATATACTGAAATAACAATTTTTGTGATGACAACTGACAACCCAACAAAGTACTGTTATTTTGTTAGGGCTGTCAGACAAAAAACTTTCTCTAAACCGAATGTTTTATTATTGGTTTGAAAAGAAAATAGATAAGCTTAATATTAATAACTCACAAACGTTATCAGTATTACCAGATAAACATTAATTAATGTTCCAAAGTTATCAGGGCATTGGTAGAACACTCTTAGTGAGTGAGATTTCAACCCTGTATTGATCATGAACCCATCTGAAGCTGGTTATGGAAGATAATTATATTATGTAGTCATGATATTTTTTTTAGTAACAAAGAGATATACGAGAGATATAGAGATGTACTCTTTGAAATAATTTTGATAAGTGTGAATCCTGATGTTTAATACACTCATTTAATCCTTATTATTATAAAGAACTTCAAACTTATCAATATGAAATCCCGAGACATTTAATATGATTGGATATATAAATATAATTGGAAAGTTTATGTATTTCATTTTTACTTACCAATGTTATTCAAGTGGAGTTCCTCCGATAAAAATGTAAAACGGGCATCGCTAACACCAGGTGCGATAGAAAAAAATATAACAGAAACAGTGCGATAACTTCTGTACATATTTACATCTGTGGCCACCTGTCTGGTCACCAGGTTGTAATCGTCCAGGAGCACCGTCCGGGTTTTTGTCAATTGTTCAATTATCCTCTTCCTCTTACTATCGTCCTCGCTTTCTTTATCATTGCCCACAACACTACACAACACATACAGTAACAAAAAATATGCAGCTTTCATATTGATCTACTACAACAATCCTACCTTATTTTGTAGCGTTACACAATATATATAGATTTTATAGGCACTTTCCCATAACAACCACCTAATCTATGTTATCTATAAAATGATGTTAATAAAATGTAAACGAACAGCACCAATCGATACATCAACGGCTGTCTCTGAAATAAACAAGTCCAATGACAGTCGAACTATCAAAGTCAAATGTCAAATGTTAATGTCACATATATGATACACAGACTACAGAAAATAGCGGGAAAATTTTGTTCCGAAACAAATGTTTCGGATACTTGCTGCAGATCATAAATCATGACGCTAATCTACTGTAAAGAAACACGAAACTAAATAATATTGCAAAGAAATAAGATAAAAACATTTAAACGTAATCTCTACATGTAAGGAAACCATGTAGGACAATAATCAGCCCTGTAAATGTAACATCAATAAGAATAAACATAATAACATCAATAACTATATATGTCTAAGAATACATTAAAAGATTTAATACTTAGAACTGGCAAAAAAAATATATATTGTCTATATAGTCAGCTCGTCATCCACACCTCAATGTTTGGGACCTAAAATTTTCGACGAGCGCTTCCTACGTGTTATGATATATGTAGCCCTAACGTAAACACTCACAGTATGACTAGTCCACCAGTTCATAGATGATGATTTAATTATGGAGCGAGTTATACTCGGAGTTACTTTCAAGAATATGATCAGAAATGAAACTATCCGAAAGAGAACCAACGTCACCGATATACATCAAAGGACAGTACGCTAAACTGGCAATTGGCTGGCCACATCTGCCGCAGAACAGACAATTGGTACAACAAGTGACGTCTGGAGTATAGACCGTGGCTCGGCAAATGTAAATCTAGCTAGGGCGTCATGGCAACCTTTGATGGAGGCTTACGTCCACTAGTGGACTGAAATAGGCTGGTGATGATGAAATAATTTAAAATAGACAGTTTGAGAATTTCCAAAAAATATTCCGTAGAGTTCGTTACTATAAAATTTAATTACATCAGCTTTAATGTTATATTTAATGAACAAAACATTGAATGTTGAATTTTCACAACAAAGATAATGGAAAGTACTTTGAAATAGACCTAGTAACTGTTTTGTATTTTTTTTGTTGGGGTCTAATTATTTCGTATTTATTATTTCAGCCTGTACGTCCATTGAAATCACTTCAACACTGCATTTATATACTGCAACTATATTGTAAGTTATTGTCTTATTGATAATATTAAGTACGTACGAACATTCTATGATATTTTTATAATAAATACCTCATTAATTCACTGTTGAAAAAGTTGAGAATTTTCTTATATGATTATCCGAATACAAATACCGAATTATTTTTATTCAGCCTGGCATCCCTGTCCCTGAAAAACCTTTTTTCTTCGTTCGGCTTCCGCGTGCGCTGCGCATGTCTCGCTCCCTCGTACAAATTTTCGAAGTTCGCACTTCGTAGTTCGTATATAATGGCTTCGATTACAAATTCCAAGCACTCGGAAGTTAACGGCGACTTATGCTCTGGTCCATGTAAAAAATATAAAATGGAAATTAATAATAAAGTGACTGTTGTTTTGGGTGCGCAGTGGGGTGATGAGGGAAAAGGAAAAGTGGTTGATTTATTGGCTGTTAACTCCGACATCGTGTGCCGCTGTCAGGTAAATAATATTTTATAAATTTATTATACATTCAGCTTTAACCAGAAATGTGTGTTTTGTTTTATTGTACTGTGTATTGTACAAAGTATAATTTAAAGCGAACGATTAAAGTTGCGTTATGTTTACCAATCATTAAGGTTATTATATAGCACGAGACATCAATGTTTTCATGATGCGAGCTTATTCGCGGGTTTCTAAAAATTTTCTCGGTATACAAAGTCCTGTACATTGTTATCGCATTTTCAATTTCAAGATCATTTTTCGTAGGAAAACTTACTGTTGGCAGGCTGCCAGGTTGTTTGAAAACTTTGAAAACACGTCTTGTATGTTTTTGTATGAACTGGTATTCTGTGCCAACTGTCTATATAGCAGAAAATTGCGTAAATCTTCTGTAATAATTGATGGTGTTACATAACAATATGCAAATATTTCTCTAGCACTTGCATTGTTTTCATTTATCATGTGACTGAATATAACGATAACAGTTTATAGTTTACAGGCGTTTCTAGTTTTGCATTGTTATTACGCTTAAATATATATTATTGATGCTAATTGTGGAGATTTGCCAAGGTCTGGGGCATTTATTGTCGTGGTTACTAGCAACAGTGTTCACATAATTTATTTTGCGTCTTTTTTCCCTGATATCTGGGTGATTCTAATTTTGAAATTTTATTTTTAAAACATTGGATTACTGGATAAACAGAATGTTAAGTTTTGCTATTGTTTTATACACGTTTTTTTTGTGTGGTGTAAACAGTCTAAACTTTTATATTTCTTTACGGATTTAATTATCTATCTGTTAGCATAATCTAAAATTTTATTCAGACATCTCTATCATACAGAATGTTTGCAATTTTTCTGACAGAAAAAAAACCATTTTTACTTGAAATTAAGAAATAATGTTATTTTATACTCCAATTTGGTGAAAGCAGCTCTTAATGTCCTAGATTTTTGGTTAAGATCTTGTTACATGTTTTCATGGTTTGCTGATTATGTATGACTGTGATGTACCTATATAGTAAATAGAGTATTGTGATATATATAAAAATAACACTTTTCTCTTAGTATAAAATATTAAGCTATCTAATGTTTTCTCCATCATTCATATCAGGGGCTAGAAACATACTCATAATGTTTATAAAAACAATGATTTTAGTGTTTACTTGACATAATCAGGGACTAAGGAACTATTTCATATGTCATTCAAATCATTAATTTCATGGCCAAACAGGAAAGGTAGCTACAACTTTATGTACCCTACTGTTGATTAGTGTTTTGGGCTCTTTACATAATAATCCACATTTTTTTATTATTTAGCTTGAAAATATTAAAATGTTCATTATGACATTGTAGTTCACATATCAATTAAATTGTAATTATTGTATGCCTATTATTTAAACTACAGTAGAAAACAAATGTATTAACACTTAACAGATAAAAACAAAGCATGTAATATTACACCTGTAAGCCTGAATAGGGGACAGAGGACAGCACTCCACAGCAATATTATTTTTAACAATTATGTAGCTTATGTAAAGATCATAATGTTAAACAGTCAAAGATGTGGGTCCCATGTAGCACTGAGTATTGATATTACATTCCATATACGCAAAGGTCTGATGTGCGTGAAATTGTAGTAAAACATTTTGTGTGTAGCATTCAATAAGGAAACTTGATTGAATGTGATATCAAGCAAACTGAACTAGATTGTACTGCATGGAACCTCTCTCACTATGCTAATGGTACAGTATTAGTCATCACTTGTGACTTTGTACTGTGTCGCTTGCTGGAAAATACCTACTCTGATATGGATGATATAATATGAGTATTCATATTAAAATATGTCATACAATGTGCGACTAGAGACATCAATTTAAACTTACATGTATATTATTAAATAGGGTGCAGGGTATAATTGTACTATGACTATTAATAGGTGTTTAAGTTGCAGTTATGTTTTAATTGATCTACATATATGGTATATTAAATAATAAGTAGCTCTTGTTGATGAATCATTAATTTTTCTAAAAGTTTGCCTCATAATAACTTCACATGTACATATTTGCGCAAGTTAGAGTTCCTATAAAAAATTTGTTAGGCCTTTTTTTCGTATGTGTCAAGAATTTGTCGCTTGTACTAATTAGTTGATTTTTACAAACATTTATATAGACTCCGCTGTATTTCTAAAAGAAACTGGCACACAGCCAGTCCTATTAAGTTTTTAATTGGAAGTATTATTTCGTATGTAACCTTCAATGTTTAAGCAGTCACATAAGTATCTGCTATGGAAAATTAGCAATTTTGGGGCCCAAGTATATTGATAGTTTCAGAATCCTAACTTTCGTTATCCTATATTATTTTAGCTAGCTGAAGATTTTCCTTATAATCAATTATATAAATATACATATAAATGTGTACTATACATTACACAAAGTATTTCCTTGCTTGGAAAATTACACCACACTTACACACACAGATAACCTATTTTTTCGGCCTTGTCTATATCGATATGTCGTCAAGGAGATGTGTTGCGAAATGATAAGTAAATGAAAAGAATCCAAAATGAAACGTTCTGTGGTAAACACGTGAAAGATATTGAACGTAAAATTTTTGTAAATCGAAACATCAAATATACGTAAGGACTTTATGTTGTCACAAGTAAACTATACAGTGTGTAGTGAATACAATGTTGTAGAATTGTAGGTAATAGATAATTTTTTTAAACGTAACATGACGCCTGTAATCCCCGAAGAGGTAGGCAGAGGAATGTAGAACATTCCCACGTTTCACCAGTTACGTTTACGTCCCAC